>PVHT020000078.1:4317698-4348763 GCA_004024745.2 Catagonus wagneri | reverse complement strand
CGCTCCCTTCTCGCTTCTGTAACATCGCTTGCTTGCTAAGTATCAGTTGTGACAGTGTTTCGCAACAAAGGGTCAATAAAACCGGCCAAGACATAACAGGCTACCATTTAGGAAATTTTCCATCCCCCCCAGGTCTGCAACTTTCAAAAGTCCCGTGCGCGCCAATTATAGCCAGTCACTAACCGCCACATCTGCTTCTATAAAGCTGCTTGCTTGCTGAATATGGATCGTGCGATCCCAGGCCAATCATATAGCAGACGGTGTCCCAATTCATATATCAGCCAATCGGCATCCCTCTCCTTTGAAAACCTCCCCTAAGCCCCCAACTTGTTTGTGTGTGCCCATAAAAACCCTGTACTCGCTGCAGTCGGGACCTCTTTGCGTCACCGGTAACGAGTGCGCAGGGGTCCAGGTTCGAACCTGCAATAAAGGACCCTTGCCGTTTTGACTTTGACTTTTGACTCTGGTGTGCTCGTTGCGAGGGGGTCTCGCGACCGCGGGCATTACAGTAGCTTCCATGAGCATCTCTTGAAGATATTAATACAGGACAACTTTTAGCTAAACAAAAGATGATGACAAAACTGCAATGAACAGACTGGCAGTAAGTCCTAAATATAGCTGTAGGAATAAAACTAAAACAAATGTAGGGATTATGGTTGGAGAACAGAATCAAAATGTCACAAATATGGACACTATTACCATGATATAATTAATAAAATTTAGGAGGAAAAGAACTGAATGGTGAGAAATAAAGCAGTACACTGAATTCTTCATCTTTTACAGATAGGGATAAAAATAGCAATTAAAGATATTGAACCAATAGGAAAAAGGTATATAGAGTTAAACGTCATCAACGTAAAAGGTGGTGGAAGCAAAAGAAGAATGGGGAAAAAAAGAAAGAAAAGAAAGAATGGGGAAGGTGGAAATAGAGTAATTTCATCATTTCTCACACAGATAAAAATTGAAGATTAAAAATTAACCCCTTTGGCAAACCTGGAATAGAAGGGAACTTCCTTAATCTCATTAAAACTATATACAGAAAAAATACATAGCAAATATACTTTATCCTAGAATGTTAAAAACATTACCTTTGGGATTAAGAACCAGGGATGCCTACTATCACCACTTCTATTAGACTTTTTCTAGAGACGTGAGGATTGGAAAGGATGAAATACGTGTGTCATTATTTGCAAATGATACGCTTCTCTACATAGATAACACAGAAGAATGTACACCCTGGCTAGGTACTGAGCCAATATTAAGAAGTCAAACACAGGACTTCCCTTTATGGCTCAGGGGAAATGAACCTGACTAGTATCCATAAGGACGAGGGTTTGATCTCTGGCTCTCCTCAGTGGGTTAAAGATCTGGTGCTACAGTGAACTGTGGTGTAGGTTGCAGATGGATTCAGAACCCGTGTTGCTGTAGCTGTGGGTAGGTCTGCAGCTGCAGCTCCGATTTGACCCCTAGCCTGGGAACTTCCATATGCCCTGAGTGCATCCCTAAAAAGCAGAAAAAAAAAGAAAAAAAGAAAAAAAGTCAAACACTCTTCTATTCACCAGCCACAATTTGTTGGAAATGGTTTCTAAAGCAGCAAAATACAAATTATTTAAGGAAAAGTGTAAATGCATGAAAGCCCATCTTGAAAATTTATAAATTTTATTTTAAAGCAGTAAAGTAACATATATATGTTATTGGGTAGGAAGACTCAATACTTTAAAGATGGCAGTCCTTTCCCAATTGATTTATAGATTAGCAACAATTCCAACCAAAACCCAAGCAGGATTTTTTTGAAGACTTGATAGAGTGTCAAATTTCTATTGAAGAACAAAGCACCAAAAGAAGAATGAAGTGGAGGAATTGGTCCCACAAGATATGAAAACTTATGAAACTATAATGCAGGTCCAGACAGGTTGACCAGGAAGATGAAAGAGAGCACAGAGCAGACCCACACATATATAAAAACTTGATATACAATAGAGAGCTGAAGATCTGTGGGAAAAGGAGGACTATTCAATAAACTGCCCATTAAAAAGCAATGGGCCAGTTATTTATTCATAAAGTAAATACGAAATGGGATTCCTAACTCTCACTGTATAAAAATTTAATTTTAAGCACATTAAAGACTTCAATATGAAAGACAGAACTGTAACTTTTTTTTTTTTGTCTTTTTAAGGCTGCACCTGTGGCATATGGAAGTTTCCAGCGAGGGGTTGAATCGGAGCTGCACTTGGTGGCCTATACCACAGGCACAGCAACACCAGATCCAAGTCACGTCTGCAACCTATACCATAGCTCAAGGCAACACCAGGTCCTAAACCCACTGAGCTGGGCCAGGGATTGAACCCACATCCTCATGGATAGTAGTCGGGTTTGTTACCGCTGAGCCACAATGGGAACTCCAGAACTGAAACACTTTTAGAAAGTAATGTAAGAATCTACCTTTTTTACATTAGAGCAAGAAACGATTTCATAAATTGAAAATGCATAAATCAAAAAGGTCAAGGTTGATAACATTAAATAAATATAAAATTAAGAACTTTGTTCATGGAACGATATTATAAGGAGATTAGAAAGATAAGCCACAAAGTTAGGAATGATTTTTACAACACATCTACTTCACAAAGGACTAGCATCAGAATGTTAAAAAAAAAAAAAAGACAACCCAGTAGAAATTGGGCAAAAGACACAACTGACATTTTGTCAGTGAAGAACCATGGGCATGTGAAAAAAATGTTCAATCTTATTAGTGCTTGGGAAAACGCAAATTAAAACCGCTCTGAAACAACATTCCCCCTCACCTACTGGAATAAGTTAGAAGTCCGACAGTACTAAGCACTGGCAAGGAGGCAGAAGGCCACCCCGCAGATGGACGCTACCGCATGAATTCAATTCACTCCACAATCCTGCACATCCACGCATAGGTGAAGACTATAGGGAAATTGCCCCTCATCAGAGTGGCAGAGAGCTGTAGTTCAAAAATCCACAAATTTTATACATGACTGATAGAAGCATAAACTGATACAGCCTGCATGGAGAGAAATTTGTTCATCTATTTCTAAATTAAAATGTTATATTCTCTTAGAGCTTGCATTTCCACATCTAAAAAATATTCACAAACCTGTGAAACGATGTGCAAGAAAGAAGTTCAGCAATGTTTGAAATATCAAAATATTAGAAATAATCTAAATGTCCTTCAAAGAATACTGTAAATCACTATGAGTTCCTTAAAAAGAATAATTGAGCCCAATGGGTACTGATATGGAAGAATCTTCAAGAAGTATTCCTAAGTGAAAGATGAGATGCACACACTTCATTTGAATTTTTAAAAATATGAAAAACATATACATGTGTGTGTTTGTGACTGCATATATTTGCACATTTATGCGTGCATATGTGTGTATAATAACACAGGCATAAAATATCCATGGAAGTATGTATGAAAAGATAAGTGAGAAACTGACCTCAGGGATGAGTACAATTGAGTCAAAGGCAAGGTTTAGAGGGAGATTCACTTTTCAGTGCATGCCCTTTCGTATCTTTTGAATTCCATGCAATGTGCATTTACAACCTAGTAAAAAAATAATTTTAAAAAGTAAAGCAGTCATTGGTTAAGGTGGACCCTGGAGTCCGGAATCAAGGGATCAGTACAGTGGAGGAGCACGGCTGCTTCTCTAGGTCAGACCCAAGTAGGAGGACAACAAGAGGAGGTGCAGACAGCAAATGGCGCAGCCAGCACAAGCCTACAAGGATGACGAACTCACATTGCACTTTGAGGAGAAGCCAGAAGCCAGCTGTTCTGACCCTGAGCACCAGCCTCATTCAAGTTCTTGGTACTGACACAACGCATAGTCTTAGTGAGGATGCTTTCATTTGCTGCCAGAACCACGGGGCAAGTCTCCACTTGTAGATAGCCAGGGATAGCTGGTGGAGAAAGCTAGGATTGGCCAGCTGGACAGGAAAGAAAGGAACAGGAAACTGGCCATTCCACAGGTTGCAGAGACAACTCCTCCAAGTAGGACCAGACACAGCGTTTTCAGGGCCCAGTGCAAAGTGAAAACGAGGGTCCCTTGGAGTTCCCCACTGGCTTGGGGATCAAGGATCCTGCATTGTCACTACTGTGGTGCAGTTCAATCCCTGGCCCAGGAACTTGCAGGTGCCACAGGCATAGCCCAAAAACAAAACAAGAATAAAGCCAAGGACTCCCAGCATGTAGAGGAGGAAATGACCTCCACTGTCTTTTTTTTTTTTTTTTTAAGGAAAGAAAACTAGGGTCCCTTGTTCGAAAGGCAGAAATTATAAAGCTTTTTCCTCCCACACTTTCTCTCTTGATTTGTCATGGTGCTTTATATATGCTATGTAATGTCATTCTAGGCAAAGAAAAATTAAAATTTTAAATTACTGGCATTCATTTTACTATTCATCTTTATATCATGTGATGCCAGTTTAAATGCAAATAGAAAAGCATTTAACTCATATGCTGAATCACTGAAATCACCCAGTTCATATTTTGTAACTCATGCATGCATAAGTATTTTGTTCTCACCAGAACAGTGGAAATGCCACATAAAATTAACTCAACTGTTTTATTTCACTTCTTAATACGCATACATTCAATCAAAACTCTTTACCTTCACCTTCTTGATGAGTAAGGAAGAACTCAAAGGAAAGGAGCTGTGTACTTCCCTCTCCTATTGTGTCATTAATACAGCTGTGAGTGGTTTGCTAACACAAGGAAGTGACATAAGGGAAAAGGGTACAGTTGGGTTTGTTGGTCCTTCGTGGACCTGCCAGTGCCTTCTTTCTGCGCTTGAAGCAATTTGTGGTTGCAGTGGAAGCAGAGCCTCTTGGGGCCAGAAGTAGCTCTGTCGGATGCACAGCACACTCACCTGCTATTCCTCTGACTCCCGAAGCCCCACATATGTGGGCCTTCAGAATTCTCTGCTCCTGGGGCATCACCAATGTGGCATGCAGTAGGGGCAGGACCTATCCAACAGAAAACAAGTTTGAAGATAAAATTATTAAGAAGTTCCTGATAATGCCAGTGTTCCTGGAAGTGGAATCCAGATTCTCACCGCTCAGAAGCCAGTACTCAAGAGGCAAGGTTGGAGGAAAGAAAAACTTTCTTGATTCTGCAGGTCAGCAACTAGGGGGAGAGGGCTGACTCCCCACTGGCCACCAGTGGACAAGACAGCTATAGGTGGAGGAAAGGGGCTACATGCAGAACAGCACGGTCAGCTCCGACAGTCGTCTTTGTTGGTCACCCAGTGATCTGACCAGCTTCATCGTGACTGTAAGTGCCGTCAGTCTTCAGTTCCAGGGTCAGTGTGTTCCTGTTTCCTTGAGGGCAACTTCTCAGAGTTGTGGCAGCTTATGTCATGGCTGCAGTCTGGCCATCATGTAGTTAACTTCTTCCGCCTGGTAGGGGTTTCGGTCTCCACAAGACAGCTCACAGGACATGGCTCTGAATATTACCTCCAGTCCTTGAGGAGGAATTAAAGATCCTTCACTTTGCTTAATGACTAAACTATTATTATTTGGTCTTGCTTGACTGCCTTCCTTTCTCACTTCTCTGATTAAACTTGTTCTTTGACTAAAGTCCCCTACAGATAAAAGGCAGGCAGAGGCCACGAAGGGGAAGGACCACAGGGTCCTGCTCTGTTTCAGCAGAAGGGCACTGAATCGAGCAGTGGGCCTTTAGGAGCACTGGGCCTGGGGCAGCAGCGCAGGTGGCCAGGCCACTAAGCCAGCCCTCCATCCAGGAGTTTCCTATTAAAGCAGAAAATCGGGATACACAAAGCTGGTTCTCCCTTGCTGGCATATCTCTTGTCTATTTAATATAATAATAAATGTTTAGGAAGTACATTATTAGAGTCATCATATCAAAAATGTCTGAATGACAAGCATTATGTTGTAAATTTTGGTTTTCCAAGGTCCTATTTTTCAGTTCATTATCAACCTGTCTCTACATGAGAGAATAGAATATCTTCCGAGGGTTTTTAGTGACATTGCTACTGAATTCTTATGATTATTAATGCAGGATATGGAAATTTCCCTTCAATAATTAAGAATGAATTCTTAAGTCTGGAATTATTCTTCAGGGAATAAATTCAAACTGATGGACTCTGGGGTTAGTGTGCATTGGGCTTGGAGGTGTACCTGCTCTTTGTCAATCAGCAGCTTGTGGAGAATATCCTTGGTTTTCTCTGCATTGTGGGTTTTGGGTGTAACAG
The DNA here is from genome assembly GCA_004024745.2 of Catagonus wagneri. Classification (NCBI taxonomy): domain Eukaryota; kingdom Metazoa; phylum Chordata; class Mammalia; order Artiodactyla; family Tayassuidae; genus Catagonus; species Catagonus wagneri. The sequence continues at coordinate 4,342,530 of PVHT020000078.1, read as the reverse complement.
AGACCACAGAGCTGGAAGAAGATGCCTCAACTATTGTTATATATAATCTACTGAGAGTTTTTCAAAATATATTGACTTCCAGTTGTCCCAGAACCAATGTCAGCTCTGGTATAGAAAGTGACCAGATGTGCATTTCAGATTTCCTGGGCCAGGGATCGAATCCAAGCCACAGCTGTGACCCAAGCCACCCCAGAAACAACGCCAGATCCTTAACTATGCCGCAACACCTCTTCTTTTTGACAAGCCATATTGGGTGCTGCTTACAGAAGACACCTTTTTATATGTTGTCTGAGGCAAGCCACCTAACTTCTCAAGTGTAAAGAGGCTGCTAATAGTATCTAGCTTATAGGCTTTGTCTGATTTAAATAAGATATGAAAGACTTAGCCCAGAGCCTGTGCGGAGAAAGTGTTCCTGTTTGCTATTACTTATTTAGCTGTTGTTCTGTTCGTGGTAACCTGCTCATGTCAGCCATGTTAGAGGAAGAGATGGTGAAAGCAGCCCATGTGCTTCTCTTCAGCCTGATGAAACTGGAAATAGACCCGTACTTATATGCCCAATCAATTTTTTCATATACTAAGCAGTTTGGTATAATAATTTAGTTATATTTTGAGAAAGCTACTTGCTATTAGTATCACCATTTAATAAATTAGGGAACAGAGAGGTTATATAACCAGCCAGTGTCACACAGCCAGCTAGTGCCAGACAGACAGCACCAAGAATTTATAATCTTAACTCAGTATGCTGTTCTGCTTATGTAACAAGTGTTTCACTATTGAGTCAACATTGTAAAATCCTAGGAAATTTTATAATTAAATGTATAAATGCTGATATAAATCAAACCTATAGTGTTAATATTTTGAGTTATGTTTGGGAGGGAATTAGTAAATATTTGGTATTTTAAATATGTATGATATTTAATGACAGAATAATCAATAGATCAGCCTAAGGACAACTAGATTTATTATTTTTAATTGAAAAGTAAAAGAGAAACTGGCTAAGATTTTAAGTAGTTTGGCAACATTAAAGATAAAATAAGATGAGGTAGATACATCGAGAGGTACAGACGGTAGGAATGGTCCAGCCCAGTGTAGAGGGGTGTTTTAGCACAGTTATTGCCAGCATGTCAGTACATAATGAAAATAAAAAGCAGGCTATTTAATGTTTTATTGGTTTTGTTAATGTTTTTAAATCCCCTACAGATAATGTACTTCTTTATTGTCTGTATCCAGAGCAGGCCACATTTATCAGCTCCATTGCTATGCCACTGCTTAAGACTCTCCATGTTTATAAATTTAAGTGTTTTTTGTTTGCTTGCTTGTTTGCTTTTGCTTTTTAGGGCTGCACGTGCAGCATATGGAATTTCTCAGCCTAGGAGTCAAATGGGAGTCGCAGCTGCCAGACCTTACACCACAGCAACGCCAGATCCTAATCAAGGCTGTGACCTACACCACAGTTCATGGCAATGCGAAAGCGTTAACACACCAAGCGAGGCCAAGGATTGAACCCACATCCTCATTGATACTAGTCGGGTTTGTTACCCCTAAGCCACAACAGGTACTCCATAGGTTTTAGATGTATGAGATTTATTTAGGTACTTGATATGGTTTGTTTACAGACAAATGAATTCCTTAAAGAAAATAAGGAACCCTGGATTTATAAATGAAACTGGGAGCACATAAGATAAATTAAGTTGTGATATTACAGTTTATAATAAGAAATATATATCTGATTTCTTTTGTTTTTTTGGCTTTTTGTTTTTTCCAGGGCCGCACCTGCAGCATATGGAGGTTCCCAGGCTAGGGGTTCAGTCAGAGTTGTAGCCGCCAGCTGATGCCACGGCCACAACAACGCGTGATCTGAGCCGCGTCTGCCTACACCACAGCTCACGGCAATGCCGAATCCCCAACCCACTGAGCAAGGCCAGGGATCGAACCTGCAACCTCATGGTTCCTAGTCGGATTCGTTAACCACTGAGCCACAACGAGAACTCCTATATCTGATCTTTTTCCCCATTGCTGGCACAGATCTCCTAAAACCCTGGAATTTTCTAAGAGTGCTATAAAAGTGTCATTTTTTGCTTTAAAGAGGTGACTTTTGGACTGTCCCTAGGTCTCCTGGGGGTGGGGCTGTTTACCAGAGGAACGGACCAGGTGATTAGAGGATTGAAATTTTCATTCCCACCCTTGACCTTCTGGGAAAGGGGCAATTGAGTTCTATTAGCAATGGCCAATGACTTAATGACTCCCGCCTGTGTAACGAAACCTCTATAAAAACCCAAAAGGACGGCCCTCAGAGAGCTTAGAGGTTGGCGAGCCCGTAGCGGGTGCTGGGAAATGGCTGCCTTGAGAGGACGTGGATCAGTGCCTTGCCCCGTGCATCTCTTCCGTCTGGCTGTTCCTGAGTTATAAGCTGGTGATCCAGTAAGTAAACTGTTTCTCTTATTTCTGTGAGCCCTTCTAGAAATTAATCGAACCCAAGGCGGGGGCTGGGGGTGTTGGATTCTCTGATCGATTAGTCTTCAGTCAGAAGCACAGGTGACGACCTAGGCTTGCAACTGGCATCTGAACGGGGTGGGGAGAGGGGAGCAGTCTTTTGAAACTGAGCCCTTAAACTGTGGGATTGGATGCTATCTGTGCATAGACAGTATCAGAACTGAGTTGAATTGTAGGACGCCTGTGGTGTAGGAGCATTGCTTGGTGGTGCCAGGACAACTCCCACGTACATCCCACATCCTAATTGGTGGGCAAGTGATTGTTAAAAATTGATAGGCTTATAAACAGAAAGCTAAAACTTATGAGTTGAGCCCAAAGGCTTAGGGAACAGTGATGTACAAGCTTTCTCATGTGCCAAGCCTTTTCTAAATGTTTTCCACACGTGACTCCTCTGTTCCTCACAACTCCTTATTAGTATTCCTAGCTTAGAGAAGTGGAAAAACAGACTCAGCTGGGGATACTAATGACATCTATACTGGGTTGTAGGGGAGATTAAATGAGTTGAGTCTACAAGGACAAGTCACTATTCAAAGGTTGGAGTTAGTAAGCGGTACAGGTGAAAGTCAAACACAACATCTGTCTCCTGAGTCTAAGCTCTTGCATTTTTGAATTTATAATTTTAATTAAATTGAATATTAACTTGAAATACCAAAATGGTCCCCGAAAAGTCTTAGCTGTACATAAAACACCAATGATACCGGAAAGCACATGGATCATGGCAACCGCCAAAGTGAAAGGTTATTGTTAGGAAAAAGAAGCTTCTTTGCGGTTGAATTGATTGAGGTTGAATAACTCACCTTAAGATCAACCACCTACTAACAGGCCCAAGTCCATCTAACACTAAAGGCAGTCCTTTCAACCAGGCTGACAGAGCCCTAGCAACTTGTTGGCAGTGTGGTCCACAGACCAGGAGCACTGAAGCATCATTTGACAGCTCACCAGAGATGCAGATTCTCAGGCCCCAGAAAGAATCGGAATCTGCATTTTAACAAGATTCCTAGGTGATTCCCATGTACTTAGAACTAAGAAGCTCTGCTCTCATTAACTTGACCTCCAGCTTCCAGCTCTTTAGAATTTCCTAGGCCTCTGAACACACCTAAGTTACATTCCAGTGGTATTTTCTACTTAGACATCCTAGCCAAGGGGCAGAAAGATAGCTAATTGGTGGGTGTCAGAGAAAAGAGGCAGGAAATAGGAGAGATGATTTTGAAATACCTATGAATGTTTCAACTAAAAATCTCTTTAAATCACTCACTTTGTTATCATTTCAAGGGTCCTTGTCTTATCTCCGCAATCATATTTTAAGTATATTATAAGTACTGTGTATGTGAGTAGTAGATTGAGTAAATTTTTTTTAGTTCCTGTTATGTGAACTCTGATCTCCATTGGCTATGCTGAAATAGAAGGGAAAAAGAAAATGGGAGTCTATCTTCTTATGGCTTAATAGTTTTTTCATTTTTGAATTGAAGTATAGTTGATTTACGATGTTGTATTAATTTCTTTTGTACAGCAAAGTGATTCAGTTATACATATATATATTCTTTTTCGTAGTCTTTTCCATTATGGTTTATTCCAGGATGCTGAATATATTTCCCTGTGCTATACAGTAGGACCTTTTTGTTTATCTGTTTTATACAGTAGTGTGTATATTTTAATCCCAAACTCCTAATTTATCCCCTCCCTTTCCCCTTTGGCAACCGTAAGGGTTTTTTCTAAATCTGTGTATCTGTATCTGTTTCCTAAATAAGTCCATTTATATCTTTTTTTTTAGATTCCATGTATAAGTGATATCATATAATATTTGTCTTTGACTTAGTATGATAATCTCTAGTTCCATCCATCTTGCTGAAAAGGCATTATTTCATGCTTTTTTACGTATGAATAATATTCCTGTGTGCCACATCTTCTTTATTCTTCTATCAGTGGACATTTTGGTTGCTTCCATATCTTAGTCATTGTACATAGTGCTTCAGTGAACATTGGGGTGCATGTATCTTTTCAAATTAGAATTTTCTCTGGATATATAACCAGGAGAGGGATTGCCATATCATATGGTAGTTCTATTTTTAGTCTTTTAAGGAATCTCCATACTGTTTGCACCAACTTACATTCCCACCCACAGTGTAGGAGGGTTCCCTTTTCTCCACACCCTCTCTAGAATTTGCTTTTTTGGAGACTTTTTGATAATGGCCATTCTGACTGGTGGCACCTCATTGTAGTTTTGATTTGTCTTCCTTTAATAATTAGCAATGTTGAGCATTTTTCATGTGTCTTCTTTGTATGTATTTTTTTTGTTTTTGGAGAAATATCTGCTCAGGTCTTCTGCCCTTTTTTTGATTGGGTTGCTTAGGTGTTTTGTTGTTATATGAGCTGTTTGTGTATTTTGGAAATTAGGCCCTTGTTAGTCACATTGTTTGCAAATCTTCTAGTCCATAGGTTGTCTTTTCATTTTGTTTATGTTTTCCTTTGCTATTTAAAAAAAGAAAAGCTTATGAATTTGTTCATTTGTTTATTTTTGTTTCATTTCTATTGCCTTGGGGGACTGACTTAAGAAAAAACTCCAATGATATGGAGTTTTTCATGATGATAAATGATATGATTTACATAAAATGATATGATTATTGTCATATGATTTACATCAGAAAATGTTTTGCCTATGTTCTCTTCTAGGAGTTTTATGGTGTCACATATTATATTTAAGTCTTAAAGCCATTTTGAGTTTATTTTTGTGTATGGTGTTAGAGAGTGTTCTAAATTCATTGATTTACATGTGGCTGTCCAGAATTTCACAACACCACTTGCTAAAGAGACTATCTTTTTGCCGGTGTATGTTCTTGCCTCCTTTGTCAAAGATTAATTGACCGTGTAATTAATCTTTAACAAAGATAATAACCGCTTTATTTCAGGGTTCTCTATTCTATTCCATTGATCCATATATCTGTTTTGTGCCAATACCATGCTGTTTTGATTACTGTAGCTTTGAAGTCTTGTCTGAGGTCTGGGAGGGTAAAGCTTATGGCATAATATTTAAAACAGGCATATAAATATCAATCCTGCCACAAGCCATTAGTTTCACTCAGTTTAACAGTTATTGTGTTATTCTCATTCATTGTTATTTTCTTTCTTTTCTTTTGGCAATACTGCAAGTTTAATTTTACCAAAACTGGACTAATCGTTTTTCCTTCAAAAATTGCTCTTTTTTTTATACTATTTCACCTCACACTAAGGCTTCCCATGCAAGGACTCCAGCATTGCATTACACACCATTCCCAGACCTCCTCCTTCACCTTTGACATGTACTACTATCTCTACTTACAATGGCTTCTGCCTCCAAAGTCTCTCTTATTTTGCTCCTGCCTTTTCATCCTGACTGCTATGGCTTTAGTGAAGTCCCTCCATGTCCATCCCCTGGACCACTGAAGCAGCCTCTTAGTTGCTTTCTCTGCCTCTGGTTCTCTGTTAAAATGGGAAATGATTCCCTTTCTAGGAAACAAATCTGATCTCACCACTCTCCTGAAAACCCTCCGAAGACTCCACACTGCTCATGAGACAGTGCCAAGACTCTGCACCCAGCACCCAAGGCCCTTCAGAAATGCCCAGCCTGTAGTATAGTCCTCCTTCCCCTCCCATCCTTATGTATCCAGTGCCCTGGTGACCCCAAATGTTGACCATCCCAAGATGTGCCTTCTCACATTATCTCTGCCTCAGAGCCCTCTCCATCAACCAAACTCCTAACATTTATTGCACATCCCAAGAGAGAATTTACAACCTGCTTCTCCACCTCTAAAATAGTGGTCCCCAGACAGACAGCATGGCATGACCTGGAAACTGGTTGTTAATGCAAATTCTCAGAATTCACCACAGACCTACTGAAGCAGAACCTCTGGCCTTGGGTCACAAAGACCTGTAATTTAACCACGTGATTCAGGTACACAGTCAGTTTAAGAACTGCTATAAATAAAGCACTGTGTTCATGCCAGTGGCTGGCCTCACACCACATTATAATTACCTGTGGTACTTTCTTCCCACTGCTTGGCCAGGAGTTCCGCGCGTGCAGGGAAACTCATCCTTATTTCCTCAGCGTCTGGAATACGCAAGTCCATCAACCACTTCTGCAAATTGAGTAAAAAGTATGTTCTCATATTCCTGACTTTTTATAGTCCTATCAATAACATTGTTTTTTAAAGACCACTGTAATTTTTCCTCCTGCCACATTTCAGCCTTCCTAAGTCGCCAGATTCTCCGTATATGTCAACCCTGGAAAGACTGGTTGGACAACTTCTCTTGTCCCCAGAGAGCAGACTCTGAAATTCCGCTTATGGAGTCAGCCAGGTAGCCCCAACATCACATCCTCTTCCTTGGCAATGGACCTTTGGAGTAAGCATTCTAGAACCTGGCCTGTGCCCAAGGGACTGAGGACTCAATAGTCATTCATCTGAAATTGCTCCAGGTTGGTTTTAAAAGACAATTGCCACAAGAAAACTTTGTTGAGTGCCTGAATATTTCATATTTTCAATAAGGATAATCTCAGGAAAGATTGACATAGGAGAAAAATAGAACAGCTAAACAGAAAAACAGAAAAGTGTTTGGTTATTGTTTCTCTTTCGAGACATATTATACCACAATGGTATTTTAATATAACTCCAAAGTGTGTTTACAGGAAATGAGAGAAACACCGGTTCCAACTATGGTAGCACCATGGTATCTGTATCACCTGGCCTGGAGTATTAAATACTAATAAGAAAGGGCAGGGAGTGTAATGTCAGTTCCCCAGGGAAGCACCTGGCCTGGGTAGGCCCTTGATAAATAGCTACCAATGGCTGATTCCCACTGCCCACCCCCCTCCTAGGTCCAAACAATCCCATCTTTTAATTAAATGCCATAAATATACAGTTTTCACATTCTTTTTATGTAAAGAGAATTGATGATCAGCCCCCTTTTGAACTACAAAATGCAAATTCGTTTAGTGCTTTGTTTAGACTTCCTCGGGATCCCCAGCCATCACTCTGGAGATTCAGGACTTCCCATCTTTAAGGATCTGCTAGCCGAAGCCTGGGGCATAGTTCCTCTGGGCAACTTCCCAGCACATTGGTTGTTAATAGTAACAGCTGGTACACTGCTTCCTGGCTGGGAAATCAATAGTTCTTTGTTGATTAATAACTGATCTCTCCATCAAATGAAAATGCACAGATCAATGCACTGCCCCACTTGGCAGCAACCTCCCTGTCCTCCCTGGATCAAAACTGTAGTTCCTACTCCTGTTCCTGCTCAGATGATGACTGAGGCCCTCCCCAAGGAACAGGAGGGTTGGGCCACACCTGGAGTCTGGCTTTCATATTTCAAAATTTCTAAATGCATTACCCCCTACTTCCTGTCCACTAGATGGCGCTGCAGACCCATGTCTGTGACAGTTCACTGGACTTGAAGAGGAGTGAAAAATACAGACAGGTGAAATGATGCTTACATTTATGAAAGTCAGTCCTTTCAACATTCTGGCCTGTACATGTGTCTTGGCAGGTCCTTGAATAAAAAGTCCATCCAGATGAATGGAAATATACAACATGCCCATTTATTTATTACACTGGCAACCTGGGCATCCACATCTTCCGAACAAGTACCTCCTGGCCCTTCTGTGTATAAAATAAAGCAGCCTTTCAGTGGGTGCATTTATTTCTATGCACTGTGTAAAGAATATAATTTATGACACTGAATATGGAAGAGAATGTTCTTTCATCTTCTGAGGCACTGCTCAGTAAAATCAATGGTTTGTCAGACCTCAGACTCATTCTTGCTCTGGTATCTTGATACCACCAAGTAAGAAATTAGTAGGAATTTAGTCAGAGGTTAAGACTTTGTATTTCCAGTAATCACCTTTTCCTTAGGACGGAAGGTCAAATTCATGGTAGAATCCCAGTTATTTGAGGAAATCTGGGGGTTTCTTTGGATTATGAAAGAAATTCCCCTCTGGTTATTGCTACTCACATTTGGCTGAGGGAAGAGGGGAAGGTTATCTTGTAAACATTAGAGAGCAACCTGAATCCTTTTCTGTTAAAAGGCTAATTGTGTTTTTCCATTGTGTGCTTTCCCTTGGTGGCCCTGAGAGCCTCACTCTGCAGTAACATAAATCAAGTGAGTTTGGCTTGGAGGCAGCCATCAGCTTCCTGTCCCCATGACAGAATGGAGTTAACCTCATTTGCAAGTGGCCATCCTCTTCTCACCGATTTTGAATTGTTTGGTTAACTCGCTTTGGGAAGGAATATCAATAATTCAGCATTAGCAGGCTGGCATGTCATCTTGACAGATGGAAACAGCAACAGGGCCATCAATTCCAGGGCAGTAAAGAAATCCACTCTCCAGCTCAGCTCTTTGGGCTGAGTGAGAAGGAGGGATGGTTCCAGCCTAGTCAGGAAAGCCTGTCCAGGACCTCGGGACCACAGCCAAATATGCACATGCACTGGGATGTGCTTTCTCCTCCTGGAGAGAGGAGATGAACACCTGAGGAGAGATCTGAGCACCTGAGGGAGCACCCCAAAAAAGCTCTGAGGCCAGGACCTGCCCTCTGCCTCTGATCATCCCCTCGGGCAGGCCCCTAAGTGGTGAACAGGAAGGAAGGAGGGTATGTCAAGAAAGGAGAGATGGTAAAAGAAAAGCACGGCTTTTCATCCTCCCCTGGTTTGTCCCTGCTTGGGGAGTTGAGGGACCAGCACTGCCATCAGCTTGGCACACCTCTCTAGTGGCTGAGGGCCTTAAAAGGATGTGCAGTGCAAATGGTGGGTTCACCAATGTGGTTGAAATAAACCTATTCCCATTTTTTGCTCTATGTTTAAGCCCTTTGGATTTGTGCAAATGAATAACTCTATAAAGACTCTGATCACACATAATGTTTCTGTTCTTCATCTTCCAAAATAGTGTCTTTGAAAGTGATTAGAAACATATGGATGTGAATATATTTCTTTTTTTTTTATAAAAAAAAAAAAGCTATTGTTGATGAAAGTGTTGTCCGTTCTGGGTGCCTGGAGACAGTTAGCTGTGGTTGGTTCCACTAGGCATTTTTGATGTGTTCCCCTGATCCCCCACCTGCCTGGCTTCCAGAAGCGCATTTGTTTCTGGCACTGCTGCTCTGCCGCCAGCATCCTGTTGACGAGCAGCATTGCCACGTTTGATTCCAAGCGTCTTTCAGGGCACAGTCCCAGTCTACCCCTCTCCCAGGCTCTCCTTGCTGTGTTGGGAACACCCTCCCCACATGAAGAAGGACTTCAGTGAACAGTTACTGGAGAGTTTACAGGCGGTGCTTATGAAATGGCTGAAGGTTTTAAAAAGAGCAACAGTGTGCCCATGTCCTGGGAGTGAGAGCATGAGGGTATAATGAGTATTTAGCCATTTTATTTCCCCTCAGCTAGAAACATCTCTGAGCTTCCCAAATGAGGTGATCAAGCCTGTTGATGATTTGCTCTGACAGACACAAAACAGTCTTCTGCCTACTACTAATAACCCACATTTGCATAAAGTTTTAAAATTTAATGTTACCTCTTTTAATAATCACAAAACCCTTTGATAATAGGTTGCTTTTAAAAATCACAAAAACTGAAGTTCAGTGGAATTCATGATCTGGCTAAGATTTCACGGCTGACAAAATGCAGGGCCAGGTCGTTTGAGTCTAAATCCCATCTTCTTTTTCCTGCCTCTCTCTTAATAACAGAATTCACTGGATTAACATTGCTGAGTTAATTACCTGATTGTGTTGGAGGAATAGGGGAAATACATTCCAAATATCTTGCAAAAATACTGTATAACTCACAAGTCTATGAAGTTCAACAGGAATAAAGTGGGATCATAGCAGAGTGGAAATAGCATGAGATTTAGGGTATAAAAGCCTGAACTCCAGTCCTTACTACCCACATATAAAGTATTCAACAACCTGGCCCTGTTATTTCATTTATAAAATGGAGATGATAAATAATTCCCACCAAATATACTTGTGAGGATTAGAAATTTTAACAAATATAATTTTATCATTATATGTATTGGCTCCTGATAAGTACTATTATTAACTTTTATGTTTTTTATTAACTGCAACATCATTATCATAAAAAAATAGGGATTTAATACAATTTCAGGATACTCTGTGATCTTAGGATAACATTAGAAGGTGTAACCATACAGAGTAACAGAAAATTGGCCTTTCATCCTGATGGGTGGTAAAGACTGGCTGACTGGCTCTTACTCACAACTTAATGTTTTCCTGTCCTCTGGAGCCTGAAAATTATTTTATTGTCTGTAAAAATAAGTTTAGCCACAGAAACAATTATTTTCAGAAATATGGAGACTCTGGAAGACATTGGGCAATTTGTTTCGTTAACCGTCTGCCAGTGGTACACCAAACTCTGTGTCTGCTTGCCCCCACCCCCCAGCCCTGCCCCAATCCCTGTCACTATCGATTACTTTGTACTATATCAGGATTTGGAAAATAGTTAATCAGGTTGGATTGCTAGGCAGCCTCGAGTCTGCCTTTGATTTAATCACAAACACAGGCTGCTGCATTCATCAGTTTCCCTTTTATGTAAGTTTCTTCATTATTGTGACACTTTACCACCAACCATGGCAAATGTATTTGCTGACTTCCATGTCAGAGAAACGAAATATGATATAAAGAGAAGAACCCATGGGAAAGGGCAACCAAAACAAAGGTGTGGAGTGAATTTAAAGACATAACTTAGCAGAAAATCCAACTAGTCCAAATCCATGAAATCTGCGTAAGAAAACGTGATTCATCAAGAGACAGTAACAGTAATGCCTGTATTCCACCAGAGGGAAGTGTAGTGAAAACACACGGAATCGTTTCACAGATGGGCTGAAGACATCAACTGTGTGGAGAAGAATAGATATTGTGCACTTAAAAATGTGTTCAGAGCTTACATCCCGTGTTAAGTGTTCTTACCGCAAAAACGGGGAGACGAAGATTTTTGGAGGTGACTGGGATGTCTGTTACTTTGATTATCACCTGCAGTGGTGTTTATATGAGGTATACATATGTCCAAACTTATGAAATTGTACACATTATGTGCGCTTTTTATATACCAATTACACCTCAATAAAGCTGGGAGAGGAGAGGACATACATTGAGAACTTAAAAAAAAAAAAAAAAAAAAAGGAATGCGGAGTTCCCATTGTGGATCAGTGGTTAACAAATCCGACTAGGAACCATGAGGTTGCGGGTTCAATCCCTGGCCTTTCTCAGTGGGTTAAGGATCTGGTGTTTCCATGAGTTGTGGTGTAGGTCGCAGACATGGCTCGGATCCCACGTTGCTGTGGCTCTGGCATAGGCCAGCGGTTACAGCTCCAATTAGACCCCTAGCCTGGGAACCTCCACATGCCGCAAGTGCGGCCCTATAAAAGGAAAAAAAAAGACAAAAAAAAAGAAGAAAAAAGGAGTGCATGGAGACCATGGCAACATTCTATTATTGGGCTATCAGGCTTTAAAAATAGGGCTTTCTATTTTTTATAAGTGAATTTAATGACAGTAACTTTGCAGACATATGCACATGAACCAGGTGACTCGCCATCACTGATCCTTGCTTGAACTGTGGCCACTTCTGCTGAAAAGGAAGCATGAGGCTGTGTTCCCATCATCAGTGGAATCTCCCTAGTGCTTTAGGGGTACCACTTTCTGTTTACAACAGGGAGTTTTTAGACTTCTAAAGTCCAACCCACCGTGTACAAATATCAGAGCACTTTCTATTAGCCCACTGATTATCTCTTGGGACACCCATTTAAGCCTCCTGTAGGCCAGGAAGCTCTAGTTATCTCCATTTAGCCCACAAAGGAATGGCTTTCTAGCAGCCACTGCCCATCAGCTCTGCTGGGGAACACTGGCCTCCTGGGCTGGTCACCCTAGGAGCACCAGCCATGCTGTTGAAGCTCAAACATTTTGGAAGAGCCTTTGGAGAAGAGTTTGCCTGACACACACATCTGTCTCATTTTGGTCAAATGGCACATATAAAGGAGTATGTGCTCACACATGCCCGTGCTTGATCTTCACCATGTTCTCCTATTTTGAGCCATCGCATTCTTCTACTTAAGAGGAGTAGAGAACTAGCATTTGTGGCCATTAGAGCGTGTTTACTTAGTCCTTGGTCCCTGAGAAGTAGTTATTATCACCACTACTGATAACTGAGGAAGCTGAGGCTCGGGTAGGCGCAATGGCTTGGTGGTGAGTGGTAAAGCCCAAGTAATGACCTACTCATTTGAGCTTAAAATCCAATATTCTTTGGATCACACTTCTGAGATTCTGGAGGTGACAAAGTTCAGTTTGGAGGTATAAGTTTCTTTTTTGTAGTTGTACGTATATAAAATATGTAAGATTATATATCTATATGGTTAATACATATATAAAAACATAAAATATATTCTTTTACCATAAAGGAAATTACAGGATATTAAATGGAGTTCCCTGTGCTATACAACAGGTCCTTGTTGGTTATCTGTTTTATATACAGTGGTGTGTATTTCTTAAACTCCTAATTTATCCTTCGCCCCCTCCTTTGGTAACCATGTATTTGTTTTCTATGTTTGTGTGTCTATTTCTGTTTTGTATGTAAATTCATTTATATTGTTTTATTTAGATTCCCCATATAAGCAATAGCAGATTATATGTGTCTTTCTCTCTCTGATTTACTTCACTTAGTATGATAATCTCTAGGGCCATCCACGTTGCTGCAAATGGCATTACTTCCTGCTTTTTATGGCTGAGTAGTATTCCACTGTATATATGTACCATATCTCCTATATCCATTCATCTGTCAGTGGACATTTAGGTTGCTTCCAGATCTTGGCTATTGTAAATAGTGCTGCAATGAACATTGGAGTGTATGTATCTTTTCAAATTACAGTTTTCTGTAGATATACTCCCAGGAGTGGGATTGCTGGATTATATGGTAACCGTAGTCTCTACTCTCGGTTTCTTAAGGAATTTCCATACTGTTCTCCATGGTGGTTGTACCATTTTACATTCCCACCAACAATATAGGAGGGCTCCCTGTTCACTACACCCTTTCCAGCATTTATTATTTGTAGACTTTTTGATAATGGCCATTCTGGTTGTTGTGAGATGATACATCGCTGTGGTTCTGATTTGCACTTCTCTAATTAGCAATCTTGAGCATATTTTCATGCACCTTTTGGCTATCTGTATGTCTCCTTTAGATGGATGTAAAAGTTCTAATACTATATATTTTTGAAATGAATTAAATTCCTTTATAATCATACCTTATATTTCAAAGATATCATATTAATAGGGACTTTGGTGTCTATATAGTTCAATGTCATTTCTTTTTACAATACTTCCTTGGTTTCCGTTTATCTTATATGACATACAGTGTTACTTATATCCTTGTATCTGAATTAACAGGAAAACCCAAAGTAATTCTTAGCAGTCTAAGTGATGTTTGTCATTAAAAATGCAAGCTGGCAAAAACCATACCCAAATCTGAGCAGACCCTGCTAACCTCACTATTCACCTACCTTCTGAGTTGCTACAAAACATTTATCCCATTAGGCTTTCCCGATAGTGAAGAAAAAAAGAGAACCCCTTTTTTTTTCCTTTGCCATTATCAATGTCTCATTACATAAAAGGAAAATATCAAACAGATTTGGTAGGGTGGTAGCTTTTATAAAAGAATGTAGGGCACACAGTTTATCAGGCAGAACAGAGAACTTTAACAAAGGCAGAGGACTGGGGAACAAAGAATGCATTCTGATTAAACACATTATTCACTAGCTCAACTCAAGTCTGTTATTAACCCCCATGAAGGCCTTTCAAATGACACACCTGGAAATGAGTGAAAAGAAACATTCTCTAAAGATGACATCCATTTTTCAAATCAAGGCAAATGTTTAAAATAAAATATTAAATTGTGCCAGGCATCAATCAGTGCTTTTTTCAGTGCTTACTTAGTCCATTTACTGTCTATGCATGACATGAACATTATAACCCCTTTTTGGAGGGAAGCTGTGAAAAAAATTTTTGGTACAGTTGAATATGATTTGCTGCAAACACAAACATACTCAGAGGCAGTTAGCTATAGAACTTACAGATTGTTAAGGCATATTTTCTTCTTCCTTAAACATTAAAACAGTAGTAAACATTCCTTCCAGAGACATGACCTCGGGTGTAGTAAACCCAGCTTCTCCATAAAACCAAGAAATGATAATATCCCTACAACATATGTCTCATTTACCTTGGAAAATACATAAATCCTATGTATTATCATTAGGAATGTTATATCTGGTTAAATAACATTTTAGGGAGAGATTATAGCTGAGATGATAAAACTTAAGCATACACACAGTACAAACAGGCATACTCACGGTAGAAACATAACTGCCCATCTGTCTGGAGAAAGTCTAATTCAAAAAGATACACGAACCCCAATGTTCACTGCAGCACTGTCTACAATAGCCAAGACATGGAAGCATCCTAAATGTCCATTGACAGGTGAATGAATAAAGAATATGTGGTTTATATGTACAATGGAATATTATTCATCCCTAAAAAGAATTAATGTCATTTGCTGCAACATTCCACATTGCACCCAGAGATTATTATACTAAATGACCTAACTTAAAGACAAATCTCATATGACATCACTCATATGTGGAATCTAAAAAAATGATACAAATGAAGTTATCAGAAATAGACTCATAGACACAGAAAACAAACTTATGGTTATCAAAGGGGAAAGGAGGGGGAGGGATAAATTAGGAGTTTGGGATTAACATATACACACCACTATATGTAAAATAAATAACCAGCAGGGATCTATTGTATAGTGCAGGGAACTATACTCAGTATCTTATAGTAACCTACAATGGAAAAGAATCTAAAAAAGATGTATATATGTACCTATGTGTGTATAACTGAATGACTTTGCTGTACACCTGAAACTAACACAACAGTGCAAATCAAAGATACTTCAGTGAAAAATTTTTTAAAAACAATTATGACTAGACTGAACCTCAATTAAGAGGAATTAAGTTTATGTTTTAAATATGAATTAGGTAGTTAAAATTATGAAACATTCGAAAAGTAAATAAAGAGGTCTGCCCAGCAGGTATGCACTCCTCTGTCTTGGAAAACTTTTCTTGACCTCTCACATTGTTGTTATAGACTTTGGTCTCTGGATATTGTGTTTGGTTCTCAGCAACGACCTTCATTGCGGGTACTGTACTATTCTTAGCTTTCTGTATGTTAGCATATTTTGACATCTTAATGAACCGCTCTGGCTGGGGAGAGACTGCCCTCCCAGGGTGGCCAGTTCTTGGAGCAAAGGGCCCAGTTGGGAGCAGACCCTTGATGCTCAAACTAGTCAGTCAGTCCAGAGCCCACCTCCTCTCTCTGGCCCACACACCCCACACACCCCTGCCTTCGTCATCGCAGGGCCAGGTACCAGACAGATCCTTGTAGCCCTCCTGTCATCCCGCTCCTGACCACCCTGTGGTCTTTCCCACGCAGCCCTGCATGTGTGCATCTCCTGCCTGTATGGCCTGTGTGTCTAACAGTCTTCATTTTCCTGAGCTCTCTTCCATTTCCTCCTATGGCCACCCCAGACTGACCATCTCATTACAAATTAGAAAATAGATGTTGATAAAGCATGTAAGCAGATTTCCCTAAGTGACCATATTCATCGAACTGTAGATTCAGCTCTTCTCTCTGTCACCGTGGTTGCCATTTCTCAAGATGTCAACTCCCCAGCCAACCGCCCAGCACCACACCCTCACCCACGTGCCCACACCAGTGAGATCTCACACTCACAAAACAGACATCATACCCCTCTCCCCTGTGACATCTAATTCCCTGCCTTCTGAAACCTAGGAAACCCTGACGATCCCCACATTCAAGCTTACGAAACTGTTTGACACAATGCAAAAGGCATCCAGAAGTAGCTTCCAATTCCATCCTATAGAATTTGCTTACCTTTCAGGGGCCCTTCCTACTTTATCTGGAATGTGTAGGGATGTGGGTGATCATTGCAAATGTCAGGTGCCCAACCACCTCTCCATCCAGTATTCAGCTGAAATGTCCTCACTGGGACTAATTATCCTGTACGTTGGCACACAAGATTCCCTTTTTTTAACTCCTCTTCTCCACAACTTTAATGTATTGTTTGTACTAAAACTACATGACTTGCTTAATGTAAAAATTCCCAAGCAGTATTTTACTGAATTTTATTCCACTTTAGAAAGGAGTGACTTCATTTCAAATGGTACCGCCTCAGCCCCAAAGTTATGAATAATAAGATAGTAACCAAAATAATTAATCAGGCAAAGTGACCGCATGAAGTCTTTAAATATTTGTGTTTCTTTGTGAGAAGTGGTAAGGGGGAATTTGGTTTACTGTCAGTCACTATGAGGGAAAAAAATGATGAAAAACCAAACTGAGAGATTTAATTTATTTTTTAGATCAATTTACAGTGTGTCCTGGGGTCAGTGCAAATGCAGCCTCATCTCTTAAAGTATAAATGCCTCAGGAGTTCCCTTGTGGCACAGTGAGTTAAGGACCTGGTGGTGTCACTGCTGTGGCTCCGGTTACTGCTATGGTGAGGGTTCGATCCCTGACCCAGCAACTTCCACATGCCTTGGATGCGGTGAAAAAAACAATACCATAAACATCTCTGTTTATAGCCTATCCCAAATGAATGTTCACGGTGACATCCCTGGCCATTATAAGAGCCCTAATTACCTCAGAGAAAATCAATTATTTTTGAAGTTCAGTACTTTCCACTCTGTAGGGTCCAACAGCAGCAAGACAACTTTAAAAAGCTTATTAACAAAAGGTGAACCACACAACCATCTTCTGATTCGGCTGCCTTAACCATGGGGTGCACTTGAACAGAATTGCCTCTTTACCAAATTAAGACCAATCAAAATCTTATCAAAGATTTATTCCCTCTTAAAAGTGCTTTGATATGGTTCTCAAATGTCAAATCTATTATATTTGTGCTTTCTGAACTTTGTTTATGTATGACCTATCTAGTACCAGAAAAGATGATTGCTTATAAAATTCAAGTAATACAACCGAGTAAAATAAATCAAAATAGGCTTTTAAAAAACTGAGGCACAGATATAATAAAAGTAGGAAGGTCAAGCTGGGACTAGGAGTGAGAACACACAGTCACATGATTGCTGTTCTAACTTTGTAAAAGACTTTTTCAGTTGTCTTGCAACTTACCCACAAAGATCAGTAAAACCTTAAGTAACTAATTCTAATTCTTATGCTAAGGCCATGAAAGACTCAGTGTTTCACACATAAACTTTCAAGGTTTTTAAGAACATTAACTTGCCTATTTTACAGCATTCTGTGGCTGTGAATTTCTAGATATACTGAGGAGTATCCATGAGAAACCATTACAAAGCTATTAAATTAATCCCTTTTACAGAAGAATCACATTATAGCTTCCTAATTGAGGTGTGGCTAAATTGGCAATTGCAATCTCTGTTATGGTAAATTCTGCATTTAATAGTTATAGTGGCTCCCTTTTCATGAGATAATTAATTTATGTATAGGGGAGTGAATTGGCTTTGCAGCCCAGAAGTAGTGCAATAAGCAAATGAAGCAAAATGAAACTTGATTATAACAAAACCCATATAGTAGATGACATATTTAATAAAACTCATTGCTCTTCACAGATAAGGAATCCCTAATATAGATGTGTCAAATAAAATGTTAATTGTGCCTCAGGAGAATTATACAATATCTCATCGTTAGTGGAAAAGATAGGAAGACTACATAATTGCTTCACTGAAATATTAAATAGTATTATTTCCCTTATAAAAAATTATGCCAAGAATCTTAATAACTTCTTAGCGTACCTTTTCAGAAAGTGTATTTTATTTTTAAGTGGTACAATATAAACCATCTTAAATAGATGAAATAACTATTGCAAAACCACTTGAGAGTCATATTTACAAATGGCAGAACAATTATGAAATGAATTTACTTATTTAATATATTTTCCAGTATGCTGAATCAAATCATTGTAGGGATCAAAAAATTGACTTGAGAAGATGAATTACCTTCCTGGTCTTTCATTCTAAGTTAACATAAGTTAAGGTTCAAAATGGATTAAAGGCAATTTAAGACTGGATACTATAAAACTCTTAGAGGAAAACACAGGCTGAACACTCTCTGACAGAAACCACAGCAATATCTTCTCAGATCCACCTCCTAGAGTAATGACAATAAAAACAAAAACAAATGGGACCTAATTAAACTTAAAAGTTTCTGCACAGCAAAGGAAACCCTAAACAAAAAGACAACCCACAGGATGGGAGAAAATATTTGCAAATGAAGCTACTGACAAGTGATTAATCATCAAAATTTATAAACACTTCCTACAGCTCAATACTGAAAACAAACAAACAACCCCATCACAAAATGAGCAGAAGATCTAAACAGACAGTTCTCCAAAGACATACAGATAGCCAAAAAACACATGAAAAGATGTTCAACATCACTAATTATTAGAGAAATGCAAATCAAAACTACCATGAGGGACCACCTTACAACAGCCAGAATGGCCATCATCAAAAAGTCTACAAACAATAAATGCTGGAGAGGGTGTGGAGAAAAGGGAACCCTATTACACTGTTGGTGGGAATGTAAATTTGTGCAACCACTGTGGAAAACAGTATGGAGATTCCTCAAAAAATTAAAAATAGGAGTTCCCATCACGGCTCAGTGGTTAATGAATCCGACTGAGAACCATGAGGTTGTGGGTTCGGTCCCTGGCCTTGCTCAGTGGGTTAAGGATCTGGTGTTGACATGAGCTGTGGTGAAGATCACAGACGTGGCTCAGATCCCACATTGCTGTGGCTGTGGTGTAGGCTGGCAGCTACAACTCCGATTAGACCCCTAGCTTGGGAACCTCCATATGCCATGGGTGCGGCCCTAGAAAAGACAAATAATAATTAAAAATAGAATTACCATTTGATCCAGCAGGTCCACTCCTGGACATCTATCCAGTAAAAACCATGACTCAAAAGGATACATGTACTCCAATGCTCATTGAAGCAGTATATACAATAGCCAAGACATGGAAGCAACCTAAATGTCCATCGACAGTGGAGTAAATAAAGAAGATGTGGTACATAGACACAGTGGAATATTTCTTAGCCATAAAAAGGAAAGAAATGATGGCATTTGCAGCAACGCAGATGAACCTAGAAATTATCTTGCTAAGTGAAGTTAGACAGTAAGACACCAGCATCACATACTATCACTTAACATGTGGAATCTAAAAAAAAGGACATAATGAACTTTTCAGAACAGATACTGTCTCACAGACTTTGAAAAACAAATGGTTTCCAAAGGAGACAGGTTGGGGACGCGGGCGCTGGGCTGGGGGTTTGGGATGGAAATGCTATAAAATTGGGTTGCGATAATCATTGTACAACCAGAAATGTAATAAAAATTCATTGAGTTAAAAAACAAAATACGCAGAAAAAAAATAAGGTTAAATTTTGGATAACAGATAGTATTCAAATTTGTTCCGGAATTTCATATTCTTATTTTCCAATTAAAATGGATCATAGAGATTTTTCCTAGAGGTCCATTTTAGTTTAATTATACCTTAGTTTTCCCTAAAAGTTATTTGCAGTGATTTGGAAAGTTAAATGTAATGTTGCAAGATAAAATTTGATGAAGAGGCATTCCCATCGTGGCTCAGTGGTAATGAACCCAATATTCATGAGGACTCAAGTTTGATCCCTGGCCTTGCTCAGTGGGTTAAGGATCTGGCGTCACCGTGAACTGTGGTGTAGGTCACAGATGTGGTTCGGATCCTGAGTTGCTGTGGCTGTGGTGTAGGCTGGAAGGTGTAGCTCTGATTTAACCCCTAGCCCGGGAACTTCCATATGCTGCACGTGTGGCCCTAAAAAGACCAAAAAAAAAAAATTCAAAGGAAAAGGCAAATAAGGAGAGGAAAGCATTGTGAAATAAAATTCACATCTTATGGCAAGACAAAACTTTAAACACAAAAAATTTTCCCTGCCCTTTGGCCTCTGTCCCAGCTATGCACCGTATATCTGCATTACGTATCCACCAACCTCCCCCACTGGCAGAAATACTTGCTCAACCGTAAAGAACAACATTCTCTTAGCATTATTGGGACAATTCTGTGAAAGATAACATTCTTTCTTGATCTTTCGAGGGATCACAATGACGCTGAGATCTGAATTGTGTAAACTGTAAATATATCATGTGATATACAGCCCATATAACTGTGCCTTGATTTATAAGGGGCAGAACAGTTCTCAGAGCTTTCTGATACGCAATTGCTGGGTTATAATCCTGAAATTTGGCTAGAATAAAATTTTCCATTTCTTTCTTCGATCAACTGATTTTTTGTTGATAGCCATATGATAGCTGTATTTGCCTCTAGGGTTTCTAAGTAGTTAGTACGTACATTGGACCACATGTCAGACTCCTGTGGTCAATTATATTTTCCCAAAATGGACATAGTGGCATTTCCCACCTGCTTCTCTAGAACTCTGCTCCCAATCAAGAGGTGGGCTCTATCCACCCTCTTGGGCCTGGGGGATGACTGAGCTGCTCCAACACGTAGAAGGCAATAGAAATGATGCTATGTGATGTCCATGGCCAGGCCATTAAAGAGGATACAACTGCTCCCCAGCTCTCTTTCCCTTTCTTTCTCTCTGGGGATGCTCTCACACTTGGAACCCAGCCACCATGTGTGAGGAATCCCAGGCCATATGGAGAAGCCACATACAAGGGTTTCAGCCAACAGCACCAGCTAGGGTCTGAGCCAAAGCCAGCAACAGGGAGACTGAGCTCCCGAAATATTCCAACCCCTAGCCTTTGGGTCTTCCACCTGAGACCCAAAATGTTGTGGAACAGAGACAAAGCACCCCAATGTGCCCTGTTGGAATTCCTGGCCCACAGACTTCATAAGTGTAATAAATTATCATCTTAAACCACTAGCTTTTAGAGTAACTTATTATGTGGCCGTAGCCACGGCGGTAGTCCTTTAGAGGAAAACGAATCTGGAGAATCTCAACCATTCCCCACTCTTAGACACTGGGGACAAATTTCTGTTGTGGGCCTTCATTGAGAGAACACTGTAATGTAAGGAACAAGGTTCTCAGCAATATTTGTACAGAAAATATTGTGATGGTTTCCTGGGTCTCACCTTATAATAATCCTCTATAGGCTGATTGCATCAGAGTAAGAGGCAGTGTGGAAATGCAAATACAGGAAGGGAGCATAAATACAGTTCACATTTATAGCTCTCTGATGGCCCAACCCATGGCAAAGATGAGTTACAATGGCAAAGTATGCATTTAGCTGTGACTCAAAGACACTAGTACCAGAGGAGTATGGGGTTTAGTACAGAGGGGTGGAGATGCTGGTGGCTGGGGGAGGTAAGATAAAACTGGAACAGCAAGGAACCTTTAGTTCCTACTCCTTACTGCTGTTTGAAAAATTTACCCTAAACCTATCCTTACTTTTAAAAAAATGTTAAGAGTTAATGAGGTTTTAAGTCATACAAAATACTTTTATTCTTCCAAATTTGTCTCTTTTCTTGATTTTTTAAAAACAGCCTTACTAATGTATTTGGCCCTTGTCATTTTCTCTCCCTAACAGAGATATTTGGGGATGTATATAATCTTTTTTTCTGTTTGTCATAACCACAGGCATGTTGGCCCATATTAGTTGACTCATATTGCTTATGTAGTACTGAATTAATTACCACTATCCTTTAGTTACTGAATTCCGAGAGCTGGCATATGTGTGATGACCAAGGAGTAACCGGGGTATTGTAGAGTTCTGACTGGTTGAATTCCCTGGTGTTCTAATTAGTCAGCATCTCAATCTGTGATGCTTCTTCCCAATGAGCAGGTTGTGGTAACAGCACTTCCAGTAAATGTCATGATGTTGAGTTCATTTTCAATTTTCAGTGGCACAGAAAAGTGTTTATTTGTTCTAAGTAGCTGGTAATGTCTAGTTGCACAGATTCTAAAGATTAATAACACAGTCTCTCCCTACAAGATAGCAGACACCCTGTCTTTGAATTTATTTTACAACATGTGCACTCATGTGACTGAGAGAGAAGCAGGTCTAGCTGAGAACCCCAGCCAGACAATGCCACTAGAGGTGGCCCAGCTGGCTTCACAGGATATGTGAACTCCACATCCATCTGGCCATCCCCCATAAGCATCGTTTCTCTCAGCAGAACTGTTGATCCATATAAAGCTTGAAATATACCCCTTGAGAAGTTACCTGAAATGCAGCTATACTCTGTGGCAATTAAGTTCAGAGACTATATTGGGTTGGCTTTGACATCTTCTTCCCAAGATGAATGGGATGGGGTGTCAACTATGTGAATTGCCATTCCAAACACCGACACTCAGGATGACTCACCATGACCCAGACTGTTAACATGACCCTTGGTAACTGTTCTGGTAAAGGATTTAACCTTATCCAAGGAGATGTTTGGCCTTTGCCTTTGGAGCCTGAGAGGTAATCTCTAAACCCTTGGGGTGTCCTGCTGATGAAATTGTATTTGTTTATCTGGGGGCTTTGAGCCACACCAATAAAGTGATGTAGGGTTGGAACATTCAGTCAGTGATATCAGCTTGACCTCAGGGGGCTGGAGGTTGAGGTCATCCTTGCAAGTGACCAACCAGGTTTACATGATTGAGACCTGTAGTAATTCTGGACAAGAAGCCTTGGGTGAGCTTATGTAATTGGCAACACTCCAAGTATATGTTCAAGCAATGCCAGGAAAATGACTCCATGAGGAAAGGACAATGGGAGGCCCTGAATTTGGAACTTTCCAAACTCTGCCTTATGGGCTTATTTTCTGGCTGATTTTAATCTGTATCCTTTAGATCTAATAGACCAGGTCTTACCACTTTCAATGAGTTCTGTGAGTCCTTCTTGTGAAGGATTGGATGAAGGGGGTCTTGGACCCTCAAGTTTGCAACTGGTGTGGGAAGTAGGGTGGTTTTGTGGACTGAGATCCTTCTCATATTGCAGCAACAGGAAATCCTATAACCTTCTTGAACCGTGTCTCTGGCACTGAGCAAACAATAAAGATCAGCAAGGATTACAGAGAAGACGAGATAGGAGGAGGCAGTGTGAACCTGCAAGCTGAAGAACAGTTCCTCAGTCAGAATCAATAGGACTTCCTGGGGCTGGCAGGAGGCTTATACAACCAGATCAATCAGAAGGCAATCGAACAGAGCCCATCGTGGGGACGATCTTGTGAAAGAACCCACATAGCTACTGGAAGGAAAAAATGCCCAGTTGGAGACTTGGTCTAAGCTTAAGGGGACTTCAGGTGCTGTACTCTTCAGAATGCTGCCAAAGGGCCGGAAAAAACCCAGTCCCATAGGCCTTCTGGAATCCTCATGTCTTTCCTAGAACTGCCAAAGCCCAAGGGGTTAGACCTGCCTTTCCTTTTCTCTATAGCCTAGGCTTCTGAGAAGGTTTGAGAAGGCCCAGTTTAGACCCTAATTAGTGAAGGAAACCACCCAGCTTAGGGAACTGAGGTAGTTATTCAGATTTAATACTTGTTCAAGCCATTTTCTCAAGAGGAAGAGTCATGGAGGGAGCCATATACCAACACCATCTATCATGGCTCTGCCACTGAAGAAAGTAGCCACTGTGAGAATGATGTGTAGAGTCAGGACATACCATAACACCTGAGCTGGCCCTCCTCCATATCTACCCGGGTTCAGCATCAATTGGTCATTGAGGTCAGACCAGTGTCTGTGCATGGAAATGTGACCTCTCCCCTGCCCATGTGGGTCATGACATCATGGACCAATTTATCCAAACTTCAGTGACTTAAGGAACCAGAGACCAAAGATTTTAAAATACACAATTGAGATAACTTTTAGGAGCCATCATATTTCCCTAAGAACAAACCAATCCATAAAAAGATTTCCACCCGCAAGTCTCCTGAGATTCAGAGACATTTTGAAGAAACTGCTCTGAGCATGGTGGGAACTGCACAGAGCAATCCTTCCTGAACTGGCCAAGCAACAGCAGCAGCATGAAGGACCTAGTCAGAAATGCAGACTCCCAGGCCCCCCAGACCTGCTGAATGGGAAACTCTGGAGGCGGGCCGGCCACCTGTGTTTTGGCAAGCCCTCCAGCCTGCCAGCTCTGATGCACACTCAAGTTCGAGCACGGTTGCCATTGAGGGAATGGGAGGCCCACTGCCAGAGCTGGGGAAAGAGGGATGGTGAGTGTTTTCACCTCTGTCCCTCCGACCTATTTATCCCACTGACCGTTAAAGACTATTTTAAAAAATGA
>PVHT020000078.1:4235696-4317598 GCA_004024745.2 Catagonus wagneri | reverse complement strand
CCCTTGCTCAGTGGGTTAACGATCCGGCGTTGCCGTGAGCTGTGGTGTAGGTTGCAGACGCGGCTCGGATCCTGCGTTGCTGTGGCTGCGGCGCAGGCCAGTGGCCACAGCTCCGATTAGACCCCTAGCCTGGGAACCTCCACATGCCGCGGGTGCGACCCGCGGCCATAAAATGACAAAAGGCAAAAAAAAAAATAAAAAATAAAAAATGAAGAAAAGTACAACAGTGTAGGAGGAAGGGAAAATTTAAAATAAGACGATAAAGAGAGGGGGTAAATCTAACAAAGAATAAACAATGAATCAAGGACAAAGAGAAGGAAGGAAAACAGAAAAGGATCAAACTTTTAAAAAGGGAAATAAAAGACAAGACAGAGGCAGGAAGCATGAACTGAGGAGAACAGGCAAATTAAATGAGGTAGAACTTCAAGTCACGTTCTTGGCTTAGGGAGGCCTGTGGTCATGTGGCTACTCTGTTACTCCCTAGTTAGGTGACCTTTCTAGGCCTCAGTTTCCTTATCTGTAAAATAGGTGGTGTTGCTTTGAGGATTTAATAACGTAAGACACATTTAAAGTGCTTAGCATGGTGACTGATGCGTAATAACTACTGAATAAATACTAGTTCTTTTTATTAGAAATAAAAATCTGTTCCTAAAACAATAACATCACTAAACCATGGTAAATTCTGATGTATAGAAAGGTGTATTTTAAGGAGACAAGTTAAAAAGCAGCAGGGAGAGGGGAAGAAGAAAAGACAAATGAGGAAAAAGTTAAACCCAGTTGAACCAAATGATTGGGACCCCATCAGTTCTTGGGTGGGGCTGGCTGCCCACCCCCTGCCTCGCTGGAGCCAGGCCCTTTCAGAGGCCTCAGGGGAGACTGCTAACATCCCTTCAGCTTCATCTTGTCTCCTGGCTTGTTTGGGAAGAGAAACTCACCAGGGCCTGCGCCAGCCCGCCCTGGCTGAGCAGTTCTGATCTGACTGGTCTGAGACCAAATCTTCGCCGGGCCTGTACCTCAGAGGCACCGCTAGGCTCTGCGTCCTCTCTCTTCTGATTCACTTCCCACATCCAGAAGGAATCCAGGTGGCCAGGCAACCAGGCTAGGCCTGTAAGCCATATCTCCCTACCCCCTCTCCAGCCGGCAGCTGGTCAGGGAGGGACTAGGTGTTCTTGGAATTCAGCTGGCTTGTTTCCTTTCTACCCCCCTGCACTTCAACTGCCTATGCTGAAGGTCCCCACATTTCCATGGAGCAGGTGAGGATCCCTTTTCAAAACTTCCAGCCCAGCTGTGTTTTAGAGCTCAGCTCTGGAATATCAGTCGTTGCCCAAGTATCAGTACTCATGTGTTTTTATTCCATTACTTCTTGTGTAATGAAGGAATCACTAAGAGAGTCAAGCTTTTGGGGGTCCCTTGCCTTAACAAGGACAAAATGTCACCCTTAAACCTAACAGCAGAGACTGGCCCTTTTGGGGGAGAAGGGGATCCCTGTCAAGGAAAGTCCTGCCCCCTTCAGCAAACAGATCTCTCTCTTTGAAGTTTTAGCAGCCCAGGAATCAAAGCAGCGGGAGTGGTCAGCTGCGTGCCTGAGAACTTGGGTCATTCACCAGTGCTTGGACTTGAGGTTTTAATTGATAATACTTATAGGATGCATCTAAATAGTGGTTGAGTTCATTCTTTCATTGTTTCTGAAAATTCATTCATTCATTCAATGGATGGATATCTACGCGGTGTCATCACAGTGCTGTCTTGTGGGGGCGGGAACCCAATCATAGAGGGGCCTTTTCAAAACTATTTGAGTGGATATACCTTGATTCACAGAGTCCTTGAGGTGGGGAGCTAGTTAATGAGAAGAACATAAGAATTTAATTCTAAATTTTAGGAATTATTTGGAAGTTCTAACCCAGGGGCTGGAGCTAATGACCTGATTTCATTTCATCAGCTGCATGCAGGCATTCCTATCTGTGCCTGCACTGAGGGCACAATAAGCAGTATCATAAAACCTCACCACCTGGACTTGTGAGGGTGTCCTGGGATCTGGTCAGGTCTGGGACAGTAACTCTGTCCTCTCTCCCCCACATCTGTTCATGCATCGTTTCCATCTTCCCTTTTCTTTAGCCCAGCATCATCCAATAGGGCCATGGATGTATTTCAAATTTTCTAGTAGATTAAAACAGTATAAAGAACATGTAAAATTAATTTTAATAACATCTTATTGACCCCAGTCCATCCAAACTATTTCAATGCATCATCAATATAAAAATTAACAAGATAGTTTACATTCTGGTTTTTGCACTAAGACTTTGAAACCCTGTGTGCATTTTACACTTACAGAAGGTCTCCATACAAACAAGGGCATTTCAGGTGCTTAAAGGCCATGTGTGCTGGTATGTGGCCACTGCTGGACTATGCAGCCTTGGCCACAGCTCTTTCTGGTTTTCCCCTTTCTTCTCCATCCTCAACTATCCCTCTGCCATTCCTGCCTCTCTTGCGTAACATATAAACATCCCTCCATAAATGTTCAAAAATTTTACAAAGACATTTTTCTTATAACTTGTGTCAGAAACTTAAGATTGCTCATTACCCGTCATGATAATATAAAGATATATAAATCCCATTTGCAGACATTAACAAGCATCGCTTTCACAGCAGCCCCCCAGAGCAGGCAGAGCTGACTGGGATTATTTGCTCCTGGCTTAGTCCTTTGGGGCTGCTTTAACAAAATGCCATAAAATGGATGGCCTACCAAGCAAAGACATTTATTTCTCATAGTTGTGGGGGCTAGATGTCTAAGATTAAGGACAGCATGGTCAGGATCTGGAGAAAGCCCTCTTCAGGGTTGTGAACAGCTGGCTTCTCCTTATAGCCTCACTTGCTGTTTTTCATTTTTTAAAGTTTTATTGGAGCATAGTTGATTTACAATGTTGTGATAATTTCCACTGTACAACAAAGTGGTTCAGTTATACAGATACACATACCCATTCTTTTTCAGATTCTTTTCTCACATAGATTATCACAGAGTATTGGGTGAAGTCCGCTGTGCAATACAGCAGGGCCCTGTTAAACACACATTCCATATACAGTAATGTGCATATGCCAAACCCAAACCCCCAGTCCATCCCTCTCCTCTATGTCCTCTTTGGTAACCATAGTTTGTTTTCAAAGTCTGTGAGTCTGTTTCTCTTTTGTACATAAGTTCATCTGTGTCTTTTCTTTAGATTCCACATATAAGTGGTATCAAATGATGTCTGTCTTTCTCTGTCTGACTTAGGATGATATCCTCACTAACTGGAGGAGCTCTTAGTTCTTTATCCCCTGATAAGGGCACTAATCCCATCATGAGGGCTCTACCCCCTCACCTCATCCAAATCTAATCATCTCCCCACAGCCCCTCCTGCAGATGTCATCACTGAGATTTGCTTCAACATGACTTTGGAGGGGGACACAAACATTCAGTCCAGAGCATCCCTCCTGGTCAATTTCTCTAAAAGTAGCAATAATAACACTAGCCAACACACAGCACTTACAAAGCACAAGCACAGTTTGAAGTACTCCACTATAAGAGCAAACAATACGCTAAATTAATTTTTTAAATTTATATTATTAGAGATTTTTTCCCTAATAGTCAAATGCCCTTGTTAAAAGCGGGGGGGGAAAGAACTAATCTTCTAAACCCATGCTTTGTATGCGACATTACATGAGTTACAGACTGTGTAAATACCCCTTCTTCTGTTGGCAGCAACAAAGAGAAAATAAGAGAATCAATAAATCCTTAGGCCCCCAAAGAAATTACCTTCTCTAAATATGAACTTATCATTTCTATAGTGTTGTATCAATTAGTAATAGCATCTCACATGTAGTTGAAGTTAATCCTCATGAAAACCCCCAGGTAGTTCTTGTTTTGAGTGAAAAAATGGGAGGGGCCAAAACTGGGACCCCCATCTTTTGACCTCAAGCCTAGGTCTCTTTCTCCTATCAATTTGTGCCTTTGTATAACAATGACCACTTGATTACTCATTTTTTTTAATGTTTGTAATCAGTCCTATGTAATTGTACTGACTGACTGCATTTTCAGAGGCCAAAAGTGCACCATACGTGATGATACTGATTGTTGTAATAGCAGTAGCTACCCTTACTGAATAGTTACTAATTTATTGTTCTAAGGGTTTGACACCTATCAGCTCGTTTAATCACAAGGACTTTAAATGCTAAAATAACTTACATTTACAGATCTATTTTGCATTCAACTCTTTTACGTCTGTGGAGAACACTATAGCAGAAAGAATGTTGGCTGTGGAATTTTTTAAACACTGGATTTGAATTCTGTCTCCTATACTTCTTGGCTGTATATAACCTTTGATAAGTTTCTCACTCTCTGTACTGACTTTGCAGGGTTGCTATGCTGAAGTATGTTTAGTACCTTGAATAGAACCAGGTTTATGACATAGCATCTCTTAGTTTTGAGGAGCAATAACAAGAGGTGGGTGTTGGTATCATATTCAGCAGATGGGTAACCAGTAAGTGAATATACAGGCTATGGTTTTGGGTCTCCTTATTCTGAGATAACTCTTTTTCCTGGGTGCCACGTGCCACCTGCTTGACAAGGTTGACCCAAGTCTCAGCTGACTTCTAAGTACTGTAGCCACAGGGCTGGCAGATAGCGTCTTTACACTTAGGTATCTGTGATTTATTACTGCCACCTTCTAAAGAATCAAGTGCTATAGAGAGACACTGCCTTGGCTGTGACAGCCCTGACACCCAGCTGCTTGGATTTCATGTGGAATTTGAGAAAGAACAGAGCTGGAGGTTCGCACTCTCAGGCTTCAGACTGTATCAAAGTTATGGTAATCAGAACAGCACAGTACAGGCATAAAAACAGACACATAGATCAGTGGAACAAAATAGAGAACCTAGAAATAAACCCACTTATGGTCAATTAATCTATGACAAAGGATGCAAGAAAATACAATGGAGAAAAGACAGTCTCTTCAATAAGCAGTGCTAGGAAAACTGGACAGCTAGCTACTGAATGAAATTAGAACATTCTCTAATACTATGTACAAAAACAAACTCAAAATGGATTAAAGACCTAAATGCAAGATCAAATGCTATAAAACTCCTAGAAGAAAACATAGGTATAACACTCTTTGACATAAAACACAGCATTTTTTTTTTTGGATCTGTCTCCTAAAGCAAAGTAAACAAAAGCAAACATAAATGAGACCTAATGAAACTTAAAAGGAAACCATTGACCAAAAAAAAAAGAGACAAACAACTGAATGGGAAAAATATTTGCCAATGATATGACCCATAAGGGATTAATATCCAACATATATAAACAGCTCATACAACTCAAGATTTCTTTGGCTTTTCAGGGTCTTTTTTTTTCCACTGAAATTTTGAATTTTTTTTTGTTCTAGTTCTGTGAAAAAGTGTCATGGGTATTTTGATAGGGACAGCATTGAATCTGTAGATTGCCTTGGGTATTATGGTCATTTTAAGGATATTGATTCTTTCAATCCAAGAACATGGTATATCTTTCCATCTCTTTATGTCATTTTCAGTTTCTTTTGCCAGCGTTCTATAGTTTTCAGAGTACAACTCTTTTGCCTCCTCAGGCAAGTTTATTCCTAGGTATTTTATTCTTTTTGATGCAATGGTAAATGAGATTATATCCTTAATCTCTCTCTCTCTGATACTTCATTGTTAGTGTATAGAAATGCAACAGATTTCTTTATATCAATTTTGTATCCAGCAACTTTACTGAATTCACTGATGAGCTCTTGTAGTTTTCTGGTGATGTCATTAGGATGCTCTGTGTATAGTATCATGTTATCTTCAAACAGTGACAGCTTTATGTCCTTTCCAATGTGGATTCCTTTTGTCTCTTCTTCTTCTCTGATTGCTATGGCTAGGATTTCCAAAACTGTTGAATAAAAGTGGTGAGAATGTGGAGTTCCCATTGTGGCTCAGTGGGTTAAGAACCAACTTAGTGTCCATGAGAATGTGGGTTTGATCCCTGGCCTCACTCACTTGATTAAGAATCTGGCATTGCCACAAGCTGTGGCATAGGTCACAGATGTAGCTCAGATCTGATGCTGCTGTGACTATGGTGTAGGTGGGCAGCTGCAGCTCCTATTAGACCCTAGCTCCGGGAACTTTCATATGTCACAGATCCAGCCCTAAAAAGAGAAAAAAGAAAAGAAAGAAAAAAGTGGTAAGAGTGGACATCCTTGTTGTTCCTAATCTAGAGGAAATGCTTTTCAGCTTTTCATCATTGAATATGTTAGCCATAGGTTTGTCATATATGGCCTTTATTATGTTGAAGTATATTCTCTCTGTGCCCACTTTCTGGAGAAAATGGATCATCCATCATAAATGGATGTTGAATTTTATCAAAAGCTTTTTCTGCATCTCTTGAGATGATTATATGGTTTTGTTCTTCAGTTTAATTATGTAGTGTCTCACTTTAGTTGATTTGCCGATACTGAAAAATGCTAGCATCCCTGAGATAAGTCCTACTTGATCCATACAGTGTATTACTGGGTTCAGTTTGGTAGCATTTTGTTGAGGGTTTTTGCATCTGTGTTCATCAGTGATATTGGACTGCAATTTTTATGTGTGTATGATATTTTTGTCTGGTTTGGGTATGAGGGTGATGGTGGCCTTATAGAATGAGTTTGGAAGTGTTCTTTTCTCTGCAAATTTTTGGAATAGTTTCAGAAGGATCAGTGTTAACTCTTTTCTAAATATTTGGTAGAATTCACCTGTGAAGCCATCTGATCCTGGACTTCTGTTTCTTGGGAGTTTTTAAATTACTTATTCAATTTCATTACTAGCGGTCTGTTTCTTCCTGCTTTGGTCTTGGGAACATATATCTTTCTAAGAATTTATCCATTTCTTCTAAGTTGTTCATTTTATTGGTGCATAGTTGCTTGTAGTAGTCTCTTATGATCTTTTGTATTTCTGTGGTTCCAGCTGTAACTTTTTCATTTCTGATTTCATTAATTTGGGCCATCTCCCTTTTTCTCCTGATGAATCTTGCTGAAGGTTTATTGATTTGATTTTCTTTATCTTTTCAAAGAACTAGCTTTTAGTTTCATTGATCTTTTCTCTTGCTTATTTTTTTTTTTTTAGTCTCTATTTCATTTATTTCTGCTCTCATCTTTATAATTTAATTCCTTCTACCAACTTTGGGTTTTGTTTGTTCTTTTCTATTTGTTTAGGTGTAAGGTTAGATTGTTTAGTTGAGAGTTTTCTTCCTTTCTTCCCTTCTTCCTTCCTTTCTTTCCTTCCTTTCTTCTTTCCTTCCTTCCTTGCTTTAGGGCTGCACATGCAGCATGAGGTTCCCAGGCTAGGGGTCCATTCAGAGCTGTAGCTGCTGGCCTACACCAGAGCCACAGCAACACAGGATCTGAGCCGCATCTGCAACCTACACCACAGCTCATGGCAACACAGGACCCTTAACCCACTGAGCAAGGCCAGGGATGGAACCCACATCCTCATGAATGTTATTCGGGCTCATTAACCTTGGAGCCATGATGGGAACTCTGAGAGTTTTCTTATTTCTTGAGGTAAGTTTGTACCACTGCAAACTTGCCTCTTAGAACTGCTTTTTACTGCATCCCATAGGTTTTGAATCATTGTGTTTTTGTTTTCATTTGTCTCAAGGTGTTTTCTTATTTCTTCTTTTAATTTCTTTTTTTTTTATTTCTTCAGTGATCCATTAGTTGTCTAGTATCATTATTTTCAGCCTCCATGTGTTTGCGTTTTTTCCAGTTTTTTTCCCTGTAGTTTATTTCTAATCTTATAGCACTGTGGTTGGAATAGATGGTTGATATGATTTCAATTTTCTTGAACTTGTTGACATTTATGTTGTGGCCTAGGACGTGATCTACCTTGGAGAATGGTAAGTGTGCACTTGAAAGGAATGTGTATTCTGCTGCTTTTGAATGGAATGTGTTATTTATGGCCTATGTTTCCTTACTGATTATCTGTCTGAATAATCTATGCATTGGATGTAAGTGGGGTGTTAAAGTCCCCCACTTTATTATTATTGGGTTGCAGTTGATTTCTCCTTTTATGTCTGTTTAATATTTGCTTTACATATTGAGGTGCTCCTACATTGCATACATATATGTTTACAATTGATATATCTTATTGGATTTTTTTTCATTTTATTACTCTATGAATTTTATTATCTTTATAGTTGTAGAGTGATCATCACAACCCAGTTTTATAGCATTTCCATCCCAAACCCTCAGTGCATCCCCCAAACCCCCAACCTGTCTCCTTTGGAAACCATAAGTTTTTCAAAGTCTATGAGTTAGCATCTGTTCTGCAAAGAAGTTCATTGTGTCCCTTTTTTTTAGATTCCACATGTGAGTGATAGCATTTGATGTTGGTGTCTCACCGTCTGATTGACTTCACTTAGCATGAACATTTCTAGGTCCATCTGTGTTGCTGCAAATGCTGTTATTCCTTTCCTTTTAATGGCGGAGAAATACTCCATTGTGTATATATACCACATCTTCTTTATCCACTCCTCTGTCAATGGACATTTAGGTTGTTTCCATGTCTTGGCAATTGTATTGAGTGCTGCAATGAACATGGGAGTACATGTATTTTTTTGAGTGTAGGCTTTCGCTGGATAGATGCCCAGGAGTGGGATTGCTGGATTAAATGGTAGTTCTATTTTTAGTTTTCTGAGGAATCTCCATACTGTTTTCTACAGTGGTTGCACCAATTTACATTCCCACCAACAGTGTAAGAGGATTCCCTTTTCTCCACACCCTCTCCAGCATTTATTGTTTATAGACTTTTTGATGATAGCCATTCTGGCCAGTGTAAGTTAGTACCTCATAGTAGTTTTGATTTGTATTTCTCTAATAATGAGTGATGCTGAACATTTTTTCATATGTTTTTCTGGCCATCTGTAGGTGTTTGGAGAATTATCTGTTTAGATCTTCTGCCCATTTTTTGATGGGGTTTTTTTTTTTTGATATTGAGCTGCAGAAGGTGTTTATAAATTTTGAAGATTAATCCCTAATCCCTTGTACTTCTTTTGCAAATGTTTTCTCCCAATCTGTGGTTTGTCTCTTCTTCTTGGATGGATTCCTTGATCATTATGTAGTGTATTTTGTTTCTTGTAACAGTCTTTCTTTTAATGTTTATTTTGTCTGACTTAAGTGTTGCTACTTGATCTTTCTTTTGATTTCCACTTACATGGAATAATTTTTTTCCATTCCCTCACTTTCAGGCTGTATGTGTCCCCAGATCTGAAGTGAGTCTCTTGTAAGTAGCAAATATGCAGGTCTTATGTTTGTATCCATTCAGCCAGTCTTTGTCTTTTGATTAGAGCATATAGCCTGTTCACAGTAAGGTAATTATCAATATGTATATTCTTCTTGCCATTTTATTAATTGCTTTTGAAAGTCTTTTCCCCCTTTCTTCTTTTGTTCTCTTCTACTGTGATTTGATGAATATTCCTTTTTCTTTTTGTCTGTGTATCTGTTATAGATTTTTACCTTATGGTTACCATAAAGTTTTGTATCACAGTCTCTATATATATATACATACATACACACATACATGATTGTTTTAAGTTGCTTAGATCTTCATTTCAAATGCATTTTATTATTTTTGGCATTAGAAATTTATTGCATTTAAGAAGAAATACACTATAAAAATTCCATTCTAATGTTCTTTTTAACATTTTTTATTGAAGTGTAACACGTATAGAAAAGTGCACAAAACAAATTTACAGCTAAAGGCATGTTTATAAAGCAAATCATCTTAAAAAATTATTCTATTGGAGTATAGCTGATTTACAGTGTTAATTTCTGCTGTACAGAAAAGTGATTCAGATATACATATGTGTTGTATATATTTCTCTTTCTGACTTACTTCCCTTAGCATGATAATATCTAGGTCCATTTGTGTTGCTGCAAATGGCAACATATATTTCATTCTTTTTATGGCTGAGTAATATTCCATTGTGTGTGGAATATTACACATTTTCTTTATCCATTCCGTTGTTGATGGACATTTAGGTAAATTCCATATCTTGGCTATTGTAAATAGTACTGCTATGAAAATTGGGGTGCATGAATCCTTTTGAATTATGGTTTTCTCCAGATATATGCCCAGGAATGGGATTGCTGGATTGCATGGCATTTCCACATTTAGTTTTTAAAGGACCCCCTCCACCATACTGTTTCTCATAGTGGCTGCACTAATTTACATTCCCTCCAAGAGTGGAGAAAGATTGGCTTTTCTCCACCCCCTCTCAAGCATTTATTTGTTGACTTTTTAATGATGACCGTTCTGACAGGATTTGAGGTGATACCTCATTGTAGTTTTGATTTGCATCAAACACATTTTAAAAACTCTGCATTTGTACTCTCTTCCTCTCAAAATTACCATTTTGATATCATATTTTCTATTTTACTGTTTTGGGTATCCCTTAACTGCTTATTGTGAATATAAAGGATTATGGATATAGAGAATTTTCTTACTTTTGTTTTTTAGCCTCCCTACCATCTCTTTGTGTGGATGATTTCCTACCTTTACTCTATGTTTGATTTTTATACTCTGTGTTTGTTTTTTTCTCTTTGTGTGGATGATTTCCTATCTTTACTCTATGTTTGCTTTTTTTGCAGTTTTCTTATTTCTGGTTATAGTATTTTCTTTTTGCCTATAGATATTCCTTTAACAGTTGTTGTAAAGGTGGCTTGGTGGTGCTGAACACTTTCAGCTGTTGCTTGTCTGCAAAGCTTTAGGTTTTGGAATCAAACCTGAAGGAGAGCCTTGTTGGTTACAGTATTATTGGTTATAGGTTTTTCCCTTTCATCACTTTAAATATATTGTGCCACTCCTTTCTGGCCCATAAAGTTCTGCCGAAAAATCATCTGATAGCCTTATGAGAGTTTCCTTGTATGTTATTTGTTACGTTTCCCTTGCTGCTTTTAATATTCTGTTTATTATTAATTTTTGTCATTTTGATTACACTTATCTTGTTCCTCTTCGGGTTAATCCCATACGGGACTCTCTGCACTTCCTGGACTTGGGTAACTGTTTCTTTTCCCAGTTTAGGAAAGTTTTCAGATATTATATTTCCAAATGTCTTCTCAGGCCCTATCTCTCTCTCTTGTCTAATTCTGGGACCCCTATAGTATGAATGTTGGTGTGCTTGATGTTGTCCCAGAGGTCTCCTATCCTCATTTCTTTTCATTCTTTTTTATGTTCAGAAGCAGTGATTCTTTAAGATCACTCACTAATCCATTCCTCTGTATCATTTAGTCTGTGATTTATTCCTCTTGGTGAATTTTCATTTCAGTTACTTTGTCCTTCATCTCTATTTGATTGTTTTTCCTGTTTGTCTTTTGTCTTTTTAGGGCTGCACCTGCTGCAGTTCCCAGGCTAGTGGTCAAATCAGAGGTGTAGCTGCCGGCCTATGCCACAGCCACAGCAATGCAGGATTTGAGCTGTGTCTGCAGCCTACACCACAGTTCATGGTAATGCTGGATCCTTAAGCCACTGAGCAGGGCCAGGGATCAAACCTGCATCCTCATGGAAACTGGTCGTGTTTGTTAACCACTGAGCCATGACAGGAACTCCTGATTGTTCTTTGTATTTTCTAACTCTTAGTTTAAAACTTCTAACTCCTCACTCTATGCATCTATTCTTCTCCCGAGTTTTTTTTTTTTTTTTTTCCCCTCTCTCCTGAGTTCTTCGATCATCTTAACCATTATTACTCTGAACTCTCTCTCTGGTAGATTACCTGTCTCCATTTTTACTTAGTTATTCTCCTGGAGTTTCATCTTGTTCCTTCGTTTGGAACATACTCCTAGGACTACCACTTCATTTTGCCTAAGTTGCTATTTGTATTTTTATGTATGCGGTAGGTTGGTTACAATCCTTGACCTTGGAGAAGTGGCCTTCTGTAGGAGGCATGATATGCATCCCAGTAGTGCTTTCCCCCTCTCATCACCCAAGCTATATGCTCTAAGATTTCTCTCTATGAGGACTTTGAGCATCTTTCTGTTGTGGCAGGCTGACTATCTGGGTGTCTGGTAGGCTTGGTTGGCCCCAAACACAGTTGGTTGCTAGGCCCTGCCTTGTTCAGTTGCTGCTGGCTGATATTTAGTAGGGCCTGGTCATGTAGTGGCTGGCTGCAGAACCCTCAGAGTTCCAGACTAGTACTGGCTTACTGGTGGACAGTCAGATCCTGAAGACTGTGGGGCTGTTGCCCACCCACTGGCAGGTGAAGCCAGATCCTGGGATTAGTGCCAGACTACTGGCACCCAGAGCTGTTTCCTGGAGTCTTACTTCAGAGCCCAGGGATCCCAAAGCTCTTTTCAGATCACTGGAGTGCAGGAGGTGGGAGGGAGAGAAGCAGTTCCTGACACAGTTTGTGTAGGGTCTGGGGTGCTGGAAGCTTGCATTGGCCCGCTAGCGACAGGGACAGGAACCAGCTGGTTCCAGTGAAGAGTCTGGCCCCGCTGTGGTCAGGCTAGCTCTGCAGCCTACAGAATTATAGTTTCTTATATCTGGTGTCTACCACACCCTGGTGGGTGAGGTTGGTCTAGATGCTAGTGCAGGCTTCCTCATGGGACTGGACAGTGCCTGCTTACTGGGGGTTGGAGCTCTGTCTTGGTCCTCTGGTGGGCAGGCCATGTCCAGAGACATGTCTAGAGCTGGCTATGAGCTCAGGCAGTCTTTTGGGGGGGAGGGGCAGGCCTTGGTGCTGACGAGCCAAGATGACAGCAGCTAGCAGAAGTGTTCACATGGTAGAATATTCCCAAATATGGCTACCAATAGTGTCTATGTCCCCAGGATGAGCCAGAGCTGCACCACCACCCCCACCTCACTTCCCCAGGAGACCCTCCAAGACCAGCAGGTAGGTGTTGGACTCAGGCTTCTATCAAATTACCACTTTTGCCCTGGTCCCCAGTGTGCGTGAGATTTTGTATGTGGTGTTCAAGAGTGAAGTCTCTATTTCTTCCAGTCCTGTGGCGCTTCCTAAATTAAGCACTGCTGGCCTTCATAGCTAAATTTCCTGGGAGATTGTCTTCACGATACAGGACCCCAGAGCTGGGGAGCCTGATGAGGGGCTCGGACCTCTCACTCCCCTGGGAGAACTTCTGCAATACAGGTTATTCTCCAGTTTGTGGATCGTCATCCTAGGGGTATGGGATTTGCTTATATCATGAACCCAGCCCTCTTACCAGTCTCGTTGTTGTTCCTTTTTATGGGGGTAGTTGTAGAAGTCCTTTTTCAATAGGTTCCATTCTATTTCACTGATGGTTGTTAGGCAGATACTTGTGATTTGGGAGTATGCTCATGAAAGGAGCAGCTCAGGGTCTTTCTGCTCTGCCATCTTGGCCACTCTCTCAAAATTCCTTTTTGAAAGTTAGAGCAAAGCATCTCCTAAAACAGCCTGTATGATAAATCACTATTCTTGTTGTACTTATGTAAATAATCAAGACAAGTTTCACGACAGTGGACTAAATTAGTCTTGCTTCACTTATCTTTGATAAAATTGAAGATGATTTTCTGGGGAAAATTCTGTTTCAGTAAAAGCCTTGTTTCAGTACACCCTTGTGGTTGTTGAACAGTGCCATGTTCACTGACTGAGCTGCTTTTACTCTTTGAATCTGGTTCCTGCAATTTTGTGCATTTTGTACAATAATTAATGTTTCTAATTTTTCTCTCATCCTCTTGATTTGACAGCACTAAAAACTAAAACTGCTCTTTTTTTTTTTGAAACTCTGCAAGCTTAAGCTGTGCAACTTGATATAAATTTCTAAGAAATCGCCACAACAGATCATGTGTAGACACATGCATGCCTGCTATAGGCCACTTAGAAATTTCACCATGATATATAACACCTGATGCCATCACCAGAGGTGGTTAAATTACAAAAACAAACAAACACATTAAATTCCTACTATCTGTCCTCTCTCTACCATTTAAAGATGCTTCAGGTCTGATAAGTAAAAATTGTCCTGACTGACTACCTACTGAACTCAGAAATTGAGTTTATAGTTTGTGTTAATCACTAACATTTGTTTTTCTTTTGTCTCCATAAGAATGCTCCTTATTAAATGACTATTACTTGTACTGTATAAAGGCCCAATTTAGATGTTCCCCACCCCACAACTTCCACCTACACCATTGCCTCATAAAACAGGACATAACTGTTTAACTTAGTCTCAGGACTAAGAGACAGAGTCAATGAGATATGGAATAATCTGCCTACCCAGCTTCTGGATCCAGCAGTCCCATCTTGGTAAACCAATAGTAGTACATAATCACTTCTGCAGTTTAACTTTTAATTATGGAAAAAACTGAAACTTATAAATAGTCCCAATAATATTAGGAATCCCCATGTGTAATATCCCAGCTTCCACAATTTTCAACTAATGGCCGATTTTGTTTCATTTCCCTCTTCTATTTTATAGGCATTAACTATAGTGTTTTAAATGCTTTCATCAGTTCAGTGGTTAATGAACCCAACTAGTATCCATGAGGATGCAGGTTCAAACCCTGGCCTTGCTCAGTGGACTAAGGATCTTGCGTTGCCATGGGCTGTGGTGTAGGTCGCAGAGCGGCTCAAATCCTGCATTACTGTGGCTGTGGCACAGGCTGGCAGCTATAGCTCCTATTCAACCCCTAACCTGGGAACTTCCATGTGCCTTGGGTGCAGCTCTAAAAAGACAATAATAATAAAAATAAAATGCTTTCATCTACATTATTTTTTTGATTCTCATGACAACTGCAAAAAGTAGATTATGCAGTTTTACAGTAAAGTCTTATTTCTAATGAATGACTATTTTAATGTAAATGCCAATATTTACGATAAGGAAAAAAGATATAAAGGATGCCATGTGCCTTTATCATGTTTTAGTAGTTTTTTGTGCATCCTAATTCATTAATAAAGAGAAAATGAGGAACACTGGCATGTTTTATCCTCAGCTATTATTCAAACTAAATGAAATTATTTTTCAATAAAATTGTTAGGATAAATTCCCATTTTCTTTCTTTTTTTTTTGTCTTTGGTCTTTTTTAGGGCTGCACCCGTGGCATATAGAGGTTCCCAGGCCTAGGGGTCGAATCGGAGCTACAGCTGGCAGCCTACGCCATAGCAACCTCAAATCCGAGCCACGTCTGCAACCTATACCACACCTCATGGCAACGCCAGATCCTTAACCCACTGAGTGAGGCCAGGGATCAAACCCAAGTCCTCATGGATCCTAGTCGGGTTTGTTAACCACTGAGCCATGATAGGAACTCCCCAAATTCTAATTTTCTAAAAAAAAAAAAACACTTTTACTGAATAAACTTGATCTCAATCCTTCCTATGAAAATAAGGTTTTACTGACAAACTAATGTCACATTTGTACATAATAGCTACAAATGTCTAAAATTTTAAGAAAACATTACAATTTAGAATACTTCTAGGCCAAAATGACATTTGAAAATGATCCAGATGCATGAAAATCAACTAAACCAAACAGGCCATTTAATTTGTGGTTTGGATGTCATTTTTTCTGACAGTTATCAACGAAACTGTCATGTATCCCCAGAATTTGGGACTATTAGAATTATTTCTTTTGACACAATTCTTTCACATAATTTTGTCTATTTTAACAAAATATTTGTGTTCACATGCCTGTGGGTACTGATTATCGATATCTTCACATTACATTATTATTCCCACATGAATTAGTTGATTCTTTTTATAACATGATTTGCAAAACCATATTATCAGATATTTACAAATACTTAAATGTAAACATATTTTTTTCTTAATCTGCTTCTCACTTAACTATCAAGGATGTCCCCAAATGCTACTCGAGGGCTGTTTTCCTCATACTAGCAGAACCACAGGGTCAAACGTCAAATGGGATTAGTTCTATACAGAGCTTAATCAGGCTGAAATCTTTTTTGCTGCAGAAGTCACAGTTGCATATTACTCATCATGGCAAAATGAAAATGTTTGGTGATTATGCAGTATGTTTTTTATTAACTTCCCAGATAGGGGATTTTTTTTAACCTTTGTTTGTTTATTTGAGAACAACAGCTGAATGCTGAAACACAGTAGCTGATGCCAGCAATCCAAGGCTTCATTAGTACAGATGGAGCAGTGCTCACTTTGTTACACAAATAGAGAGATTAAATGAAAATAAACACCAAGAGGATGTACAGAAACTCTGAAGTTAGGTAATCATTTTAATCACTCTAGTGAGTTTCACCAACTTTCATTATTAGTCACAGATCACGCTGAAATTGTTTTATGTAAGAATATCATAAACAATATGGAAAAAGTACTATAGCTACCAGTGATTATGCTTCAGAAAAATGGCATTTTCTTCATGCCTCCATTTAAAGAAGCTGTTTCCATTCTAGAACTGATAAATTCTCTAAATATTTTAATAACATGATACATTTTTGCACCTGAAAGTGTTTACCCTGGTTTTGTGCTTCCAATGGACATTCATAATAATTTTTGTATCTATCTTTGCTCAGATTTGATCATGAAAGATGTTGATCCACATTTCTGAGTTACTGAATGAAAAACAATATCGCATATTCAGTTGTTTGAAATAGATGTCACTTGGAATCATGTCATCCTTCTTGTATGGCAAGGGGTAACTTGTATTGGGGTAAATTAATTTCCTCTTTCTTTCCCTTCCCACCCCAATTCAGGAAGTCTCCACCACGCACTAACACAGGTGGGGGGCCCTATTTCAGGGCAATGTCATGACCACCATGCAGATCCCCTAGGGTGAGATGTGCTTTTGGAGGATGTGTTACCTGCATTTACCATTTGTTGACTGCTTACATAATACCAGCTCCTCTACAAAATACTTTATCTAACTTACCCCATTTAATCCTTAAAAGATCTTGATTATTAATTCCATTTTTCCACATGAGGAAACAGGCTTTGAAAGTTCATTGACTTTCTAAAGTTGCCCAAGAAGCCCAGCTGGGAATCATGATGATGCCAGATGAGTGGATGAGGTAAACCTGGGTGCAAACGCGGACTAAGGGTAATGAAACAGATGAACCGACCTCCTTGATGTGGATTGCTAGTTAAGTGGTGTGTTGTAGGACACCTGTGAATCCTGGGCCACAGTCAAAATCTTAAATTCCAAAATTTGATCGATTTTGAATGTATCTTATCTCTGCACAACCCTGGTTGCTGGAAAAGAAGCGATTAGGAAATAGGTTTTATGGTACAGTGGGAAAAACCAAGAATTCCCTACTAAGGAAGGTTAGTGAGGCTTTAAGTACAATTCTGGAACCACTGGAACTTTTCTGTAGTCAACACACAAGGCATTTCTATTCAACTGCATTAAACAGTTCTAACAGGATGAAAGAGACTTCAGAAACCTTTGCAGGACTGGCCGGGTGTGCGCTGCTTTCCAGTATTTAAGAAAAGCCTCTACTGAGGTACCTCCCCCAACATGCTGACATTGAATTCCTCCGTGCCCGGGGCCTGACCCTAAGCTTTTTACTCGAGGTGGTGGTATTTTCAGAGGCGGGTTAAGCTATCCGAGAACACTGGAAGGAGTTTGATGGATTCACTATTTTCTGTTTGGGGGGTCACTGGTCTGCCGATTTGAAGTGTGAGTTAGTCGTAGGTAATACTGGGAGGTGGAACAGAAGGTTAGCCCTTGCGAGGATGGCGGACAGGGTTGCATCCAGAAATTTCACTCTCAGCCTTCAGATCAAGAGGCTGGGGAAATTCACACATACGCCAAGGCCGGATGCTAGGCGGGAGCAGCCAGGGCAGGGGCACCCGCGCCTGAGCGCTCCACGCGCCGGCACTAAGAGTGCGCGATACGAAGGATTCGAGAAGGGGAGAACAAGACAGACAGCGAGGGAAGATGGGCTCAGGAATTATTTATCATAGGCTTGGGGGCTGGGGAAGCTTTCCTGCTGTTTTTCAAGCACCTCCCCGGGAGGTGTCTAGGGAGCCTGTCCCTCTTCTTTCATTCCACTACATCAGACAGCCAGGGACTCAAGCTAGCAGGGCCACTAGATAGGAAAAAAGAAGCCCAGACTGAGCCCCTATGTTTACCCGTGTCTGCTAGACGCTGTCATGGCTCCACATGTCATCTACGGTCCGTTTGATTTCCAGTGCACCATGTTTACACCCAGGAGGGCCAGCCCTCCCAGGGGGTCTATGCCGGCCGCGCAGTGAGGCAGCCACTGGCTAGACCAGGGACCCACGTGCCATTGCCACTGACCTCGGAGAAATCATTTTAAACTTTGAGCCCCAGCTTCCTCATCCAAAAAATGAAGGTGATTCTTCCCAGGCTTCCTTGAAAGGATAGCTGGGAGGGTCAAATGGAATACTTGTGATGGCAGCGAACTGTGAGGAACTGCGACTCTAAATTACTGAAGAAAAATGCTAAACATACTCAGCTGGAGTTTTAGGAATTTTCCCGCAATGATCTAACTGCAGTCGGACAGCAAATGTTCGGACTGATTCTTTCTTCTGGGCCATCTCACATGCCAAACACCCGTGTAGGCACCCCCTTGGTCTCCCAGAATTTCTGTTGATTTCTGCCTTTCGTTGAAAGCGCTTTTTGTCAGCGTTATTCGATCCATCCCTAGCACACGAACCCCTGCGGCCAGGAGCCAAAGAAAGTATCCTTTGCCCCCTCTCGCCTCTCTCCTCCTCTCACCCCCCACCCTAGGTCTCCAGAGTTTTCCGCACGTGCATGGGTTTTCCTGGCTGATCCCCGAAGACCTTGCAGCATTTCGGAGAGCTAAGAGCGAGAGGAGACGGGGGAGCGAGGATCCTCCCCCCGCTCCCCCTAGGTGGTGCCGCAGCCGCCTCCGGAGCCGGCTCGCCGGGCCGTCAGCACCAGGACTGGGCCCCCTCCCCGCCTCCCCGCCGCCCCCCTCGCAGCCCCTCTCTGCCAGTAGCAACGCTGCTGTCTTCCCACAGGAGGACTGGGAGGACGCCGGAGTCTGCAGCGCCCCCGCCCCTTCGCTTTTCTTTCTTTCTCGGCTTTGGGATCTTACTGCCGGAGCCGGGAGAGGTTTGAGAAGAGCAGAGTAGAGCCAGGGGCCGGAGGGCAGGCTTCCGCTGCGGCGCGCGGACACAGCTGGGCGCACTACATCTCTGGCGTCGCCTCCGGTCTTTGCTGCCCCGGCTGGGATGCGACGGAGGAGAGCCCCCGGCGCCGGCCTCCCGCCCTCGAAGGTGCCCCCGAGAGCGCGTTAGGGACTCACGGCTAGAGTCGCTTCGCCCGCAGCGCCACGGGACGGCTCCCAGCTCCCACTCTTCGGAAAAAGCGCGGTGGGATCCTTGCCTGCCCGACGCTCGGCACAACTCCGGGGCCAGCAGCGGGAGTCTGGACCAAGTGCCGCTTCCCGCCGACCACCCGGAGCAGGGACATCAACTGCCGCCCGCCTGCACTCGCTGTAGCCCTAGCTCCTTAGCACCTGCGCCGACCCGCCGCTCCCGGCTCCACGCCCTACCGGAGCCCAACGACCCCATGGCTTCCTGAGCGCGGGCTCCGCCAGGGTCCA
The DNA here is from genome assembly GCA_004024745.2 of Catagonus wagneri. Taxonomy (NCBI): domain Eukaryota; kingdom Metazoa; phylum Chordata; class Mammalia; order Artiodactyla; family Tayassuidae; genus Catagonus; species Catagonus wagneri. The sequence continues at coordinate 4,298,047 of PVHT020000078.1, read as the reverse complement.
AACTGAGCTCTGGGGTCCCCCGGCTCGCCCCCGTCAGGGGCGTCCAAGAGGCCGGGAGAGAGCGCACCATGAAGTCCGTGCTGTTCAGCCGCTTCTTCATCCTCCTGCCCTGGATCCTGATCGTCATCATCATGCTCGACGTGGACACGCGTAGGCCCGCGCCCCCGCTCACCCCGCGCCCCTACTTCTCTCCCTACACTGGGGGCCGCGGTGTTGCTCGACTCCCGCTCCGCCGGGGCAGCCCCGGGCGCAGATGGGGGAAGCGCAACGAGTCGCGGCCGCAGCCGCCGCCTGAGCCGCAGCTGCCCACCATCTATGCCATCACGCCCACCTACAGTCGCCCGGTGCAGAAGGCCGAGCTGACCCGCCTGGCCAACACGTTTCGCCAGGTGGCGCAGCTGCATTGGATCCTGGTGGAGGACGCGGCGGCGCGCAGCGAGCTGGTGAGCCGCTTCCTGGCGCGCGCCGGGCTGCCTAGCACGCACCTGCACGTGCCCACGCCGCGGCGGTACAAGCGGCCCGGGCTGCCGCGCGCCACGGAGCAGCGCAACGCTGGCCTGGCCTGGCTGCGCCAGAGGCATGGGAACCAGCGTGCGCAGCCTGGCGTGCTTTTCTTTGCCGACGACGACAACACCTACAGTTTGGAGCTTTTCCAGGAGGTACTGGCCGGCGCATCCCCGCCCGGGGCAGGCGGGAGGGAGGGGCCGGGCCCTGGGGCGGCTGCACTCCGCGTTCACTCCCGGGGCGCGCACTCGGGACTCTGCGTGGAGCGCTCGGTAGCTCCCGCTGGCCCCGACGGGGGAAATGGTGAGGGAGGACCACTGTGGCCAACTCCGGGAGGGAGTTTCGAGGGGCTTTGCGACTGGTTCGAGGTGGTGGCTTAAGTGTGAAGCGCGGGAGTGATTTCTAGAAACCCGGCTCTGGCTGGCTGGTGGGGCTGGCCTGCAAGAGAGTTGGGGAGGGACCCTGCGCGTTGGGGGCGGGTTGATGGTCTTCGAGGCCTTTCAGCGCACGCTGGTGTGATTCCGAGCCTTGAACCATATAGGGAGGACGGAGGAGATGGGAGATTAAAAATCAGCTCAGAAACACGTTTTTCTCATACAGTCCGCCGGCACGGAAATGATTATTAGTGAAAACCCTGACTTACAGGGAGTCCTCCCTCGGTCTGTTCCCGCACCCCACAAAGACTCTTCCTGAGTAAAGATGACCTCCTTTTCAAGGACCCCCCCCCCCCGCCCCGCGCAACTGAATTGAAACTGCCCTTCGGTTCTGTCTTTTCGCAGCCCCAGGTATCTGCTGGAGTGCCCGGTTCCTTTTCCTGGCCCCTCTCTAGGCCCCCTTTGGACATTCTTGAACCGGACGGTTGCGTTCTGGGGCTTGCCGTGAGGTCCTGGGCGCGGTACCGCCCGCTGCTGCTGCACAGCGTCCCTCAGAGACTGCAGGTGGACACAGAGCCGGCGGCACGGGGTTAGAACAGGTGTTAGCTCTCAAGGCGGGTATTTTGCAGCGTGTGTGTGTGTGTGTGTGTGCGCGCGCGCGCGCGCGCACTGTAAATGAGGCTCAAACGTGTGTGTTTTGTTTTTGTTTTTTTTCAGTGTTCTTGTTCCTCCTCCCCAAATACAGCAGAAAAAGTCTTGGATTTGGGGGCATCTCATTGGACTGTTGCCTTCCTCTCCCCCAAATTCCTGACCTGTTGCCTCTGAGACCCCATCATCCCTCCCCTTTTCCCAAGTAAACTGGACAATACGTAGGTCTAGAAATCACAAATGTCCCGTGCTTTCATCCTTTTATCTCAGTTTGGCTTTCATAACCTCAGGTCAGAGCCATTCTGTGTGCTTCCTGCTTAATTTTTCTGCCTGTCTGGCCTTTAAAAATCCATTTCTTAAAGGCAATTGCTGCCTTCATTTCTATTCATCCTCTCCTGCTTCATGAATAAAAGGACCAGTAAATTGCTCTCCATCTCTTCTTTTCCATGCTTTCACAATGGAGAGCTTTCTTTCCATGTTTCTTCCGAAGAAATCAATAAGCTTGTATGGTATGGTCTTTACTATAACCAAGATTAGAGATATTATCTGATTTTTTCTGTTTGGGTTTTTATTGTGATCCTGCTTGCATACACTTCCCCCCAGAAGACCCTTACGTTTCATATACCATCACTTTCAACTCCAAAGTCTTTTCTTCTACACCTTTGGAGTTGCCTTACCTTTGAAAGTGTACAGTCTTGTGTAAGTAAAATAATGCGCATTATTAATTAACCCTTCAGAGGGATGGGCCGTGAAGAGGGGTGATTTTCTTTCCAGCTTTAGCCCATTGGTGTGAGATGCTGGCTGAGTGGCAGGGTGGGGGCACACAGGTTCAGAACACCGACTTCCTTTGATGTTTCCAAAACTGAAAGGAAGGCTTGTTGGTGATGGATATTGGGCATCAAGAGAGGGATCCAGTAGGTTTTTCTTTTAGTCCATAGGGGTGGGGGGACGAGAAGATGAAAGAACAGAGGATGAGGACAAAAATTAGTATTGGCCGGGAGGAAACTATGTAGGAAAAAAATGCAAAACTTTCAAGACACTAATGTTTTGTGCAGTTGAAGGTATTGAAATATTCAAAATAAACTTAAAAGCCTGTACAACCATTATTTGTGGTAAGGGGCCAAGTATACAACATACACAACAGAAGTATTTTTTTCGGGCCAAACTCGTGGCATATGAAAATTCCCAGACTGGGAGTCGAATCAGAGCTGCAGCTGCCAGCCTCCTCCACAGCCACAGCCACCATCAGATCCGAGCCGTGTCTGCAACCTACTACGAAGCTCAAAGCAACACCAGATCCCTGACCCCCTAAGTGGGGCCAGGGATCGAACCTACATCCTCATAGATACTAGTCAGGTTCGTTACTGCTGAGCCGCAATGGGAACTCCAACAGAAGAGATTTTTAAAAGCGTGATACACACCACACATTTAGAACTGAAGTCCTGTAACTCCTAGAGACTCCTTCAAGACAGGAATTTTAGGGAATTTTAGGACTAATCCCCTTCTCACCCATCACCCCTCCCCCAACACAGCGTTTTTGGACAGAGTAGGCATCTGTCCGTTCACCAGGCATATATATTGAGACATTCAGTTTTCTTTTTTACAGCACCTTCTTTTCTTTGCATGGCAAGCTGTATTGAACTCTCTGAAAAGTCGGATTAGTGGAATTTATTCTTCCTTAGTTTTGTGCATTAATGGGTTGGCCTACCCTACACCAGTTCTAGGATTAATCGTTCCATGTGGCGTACAGTCTCAATGTTGCTCTCTTGGAGAAAAGGTGGGACCAGTTAAAACATCTAAAACCTACAGCTCCTTGGGGGAAGGGAGAATGCTGATCAGAGAGGCAGTAGGGCCCAGGCATTTATCTCAGCCCTTTATATTGTGCACACACAAATTAGTTTTTAAGTAATTCACAGTACTTAGGAAAGAATGTCCCGAGTCAGACTTCATCTTTTATTCATGGTGCTGCTAATTTTCATGCTTGATGTTAACGTAGATAAGATAAAAGGAGGAAAATGAAGCAGGTACAAATTAGCTCACTAAGCATTGGCTGCAAATGAAGGAAAGTAAAAGATGAAAGGTCTCCAAATTAAATTAGAGGCGCAACAGGCATTCTGTGTTCAATTATTCCTCCCTGGTCACTGGGATGGAGCTTTCTTCTATACAGCTAGCCAGTTTTCAGGCTCCCCTTTCAACCGAGCTGTGCCGCCAGGAAAGAAATATTTGCATCAAACAATTCTATGTTTAATAGCCAAATCCATTTGCAAATGAAGCTCAGTGTGAATTGCAGGCACAGAAGCTGGGCTGCCCATTGGAGAAGGAGGTGATTCGAGTTGTACAAGTTGCCAGGATCTCAGTGATGACCCTCCCTGTGGCCCTGATGGAGTTTTACACTTTGATTCGCAGGTAATCCTGCCGCCTGCGCACCCCATCGATCTCGTTCTCTGGAAAAGCTTATTTGCCAAGGATTTACACGGCTTTCATAAAAGCAACAGCCACAGACAGATGTGACTGTAGCTGGTCACATTTTCAGTAACGCTATTGATCAGATTTCTGTTCTTTGCTAGGAAACGTTCCAAGCTTTCTTGAGTTGAAAGCAGATGCTTTGCCAGGTGAAGCTGCTTTCACCTTGGGAAATCGGTGGAATTGAAAGGTTAAAAACTAGCACTTTCCTGGCAAGGAAAAGAAACTTTTTAAAGTTTCACTTTAAATTTAACGAGGTGAGACTGTAAGACAAGCCAGCTTTGACACACTTTAGGGACTCAGGTCAGGCTCAGGTAATGAGGCTGCATTTGGAAGATGTTTCTGGCAAGCTGTGAACTAGAGAGGGCCTTTGTTCTGACAGACGTTGAGCTGTTTGTGTGCTGGGCAGGTGGAGGGGTGAGTTTCAGTTTCCTCCTGCTCTTTTCTGACCATTTATATGTTCCTCCCTCTATTTGCAGCTCACTGGAGCCATAATCCAAAGGATATTCACATTTACAGTGTTTGGCACTTTCTTCTCTACATGGTCTATTCTGAATGTATTTGCTGAAAAGGAGGCAGGCGATCTCCCTTTCCTTGTACCGTTGATCCAGTTACTTAATGTAGGCTAATTATCTTTGCAAAGTGAAGAAACCTCAAAGATTCTCTTAGGATGATTTTACCTGAAATGTGCCCCTGGTGTTTTATTTCTTCCCAACTAAAAGCATATTAATGGTCATGCCGTAAGTCTGATCAAATGTGAGAATTCTGTAAAAACGTGTGTATAAACCTATGGCCAGTTTTCTTAGGCAAGCGATGTCAAATCTGCACATTTTCTTTACTCCCCCTAGGTGTATAATACTTGAGGTATAGCTCATTTTGACAGGGTTTTCCTTGAACACCGGCAGTTTTCATGCAGATTTTGACATTGTAATGGACCAGAAATAATTATTTGGGTTTAAAATACATTCTCCCTCTGCCTCTTCCTATTGTCTTTTTTTTCCATCCTCCTTCATCCTCCTTCATCCTCCAATCTACTTTTCTCTGATTAGTCTTTCTTATGAATAGACATGAAGACATGTCCAGGCGATTGTTTGGTGCAATGAATGTGTGTCTTTTAAGCATTTAGACTGTTGTCTGCCACTTCTTGGAAACTAGGGGGTGACTCCATTTCTTTCTGTCTACTCCACTTGCTTCTAAATTGCAGTCTGGTAAATTTTCTCTTGTGTAAAAAGTAATGGAATAGTAATTGCTTCTAAGGCATTCTCCAAAAGCAAAATAGAAGAACTCAAGTCAGCCTTATTTATTAACTATTTCAGGTGCTCCTCAAGTAGTGGGGTTTTCTGGGTACAGAATTCAATCATCTTCAGATACATCTGTTCAAACCTTTTGGATTCTAATGAAATGTCTGCTTGATCTGCATAAATTAAGATAACATTATTGATATTTGATTTGCAGTGTTATTGAAGCAGGAAATTTAAGTTTTGCGTGGTGCTCAAATCCTCTCCCCTCCACTACCAAAACACAAAGTTGTCATACCAGTCCACAGGTAGATAAGGCGAGCTAGTAAGTAGGTAGGTTTAGAATCCAATTCCAATGCGTAGAAATAAATGACAATAATCCATTGTTCATACCAGGTAATTTTTTTGTAAACAACTTTAAATATTTAAAATATCCTTTACCATGGACACAGGCAAAATAAGCACTTACTATGGGTCGGGAACCATGTTTAGGATTTTCCATGTATTAGCTTATTTGATCCTCACCACAGCCCCTGAGGAGAATTCTAGTACAGCCTCCATTTCCCCCCACCCTAATGCTGATGTTTAGGCATGAGTACATTTCTTTGACGAGTGCAAAACTTTTAAAAAAAAAATGCAGCGGAATCTAATATAGTCATTGCTCCGATCTGTGTAAGTGGTATCCCCAATTTGCAGAAGAGCTGAGTAGCAGGAACTAATTTAAAAGGGCTCTCAGCTTTTCAGAGGCAGGACCTTGGGCCAGCGCCCCGGCTCTGGAGCCTGCCTGCCTCTTTGACGTCGTGCAGCTCATCGCACTTCACGTGACTGGTCAGATGTGCACGAGGCACTGCGGTAAGTGAAACGTTTGGTCAGCAGGAGTCCTCTGATACTGTTCTAGCTTCTGCCATACTTGAACTCGGTTCTGTCTTCGTTTTATAAAATTTATTTATTTTTATTGAAGTAGAGTTGATTTACAGTGTTGTGTTTCAGGTGAACATTATACACCTTGGTCTGTCTGCTTGGCACAATCGACTTCTCATTTTCTCTTTTGACCTTTTCTGTAATTTGGTCTTAAGAAAATTTTATCTCATCCCTCCCTATCTCACTAAGAGACCATCTGATTTGCAGATGTTTTTTCTCAAGTGAAATCTGCCAAGTTAGTATACAAACCGTAGTCATATATTTTTTTAATGATTTTTATTTTTTCCATTATAGTTGGTTTACAGTGCTGTCAATTTCTACTGTACAGCAAAGTGACGCAGTTACACATATGTATACATTCTTTTTCTCACATTATCCTCCATCATGTTCTGTCATAAGTGACTAGATGTAGTTCCCTGGGCTATAGCAGGATCTCATTGCTTATCCACCCCAAATGCAATACTTTGCATCTATTATTTTTGAACTGTTTATTCCTGGGAACAAGTAAGAATTGATCATTTCTGCAAGAAGACAAAACATTAGCATTAGTTTTTTTCCTCAATTGATACGTGTACATCAGTAACTGCATTGCTGGCCTGTATCCTGTCAGGGCAGACAGACTGAATGAAGGAATAATTTTCAGGATAGAATGGAAATGGAGGACGATGCTGGATTGTTTCAGGTAGGTTTGGATGGAGGAGAGGAGCTGGGGGCCTGAGCCAGTCTAAGCTGAAGCTGCTGTAGGTGCCAGTTGCTCCTTCTCCCAGAGGCTGGGCCACCTCTTTCCTGGAGTGCAGGATGAGCCTGTAGGAGCCTTGGAGCTGGTTCTGCTGGGCACTGATGGCTTGTGCTGCTGGAGTTTCCAAACTGTGGATAGAAGGTCTGTTAATTATCTTGTCTGGTTCTTCTGGGAGCAGAAATTTCCCTGGATTAAAAGCAAAACTAGGGAGTTCCCGTCGTGGCTCAGAGGAAATGAATCTGACTGTGAGGGTGCAGGTTCGATCGCTGGCCCTGCTCAGTGGGTTAAGGATCCAGCGTTGCTGTGAGCTGTGGTGCAGGTCGCAGACTCGGCTCGGATCTGGCATTGCTGTGGCTGTGGCATAGGCCAGTGGCTCTAGCTCCAATTTGACCCCTAGCCTGGTAACCTCCATATGCTGTGAGTGCGGCCCTAAAAGGAAAAGAAAGTAAAGCAAAATTAGTAAATCATAGATTGAGTCTTTTTGCACACTAGCAAAACCTTGAGGATGGGACTTCCCATTGTGGCTCAATGGGTTAAGAACCTGACTAGTATCCGTGAGGATGCTGGTTCAATTAGCAGGTTAAATGATCTGGTGTTATTATGAGCTGTGGTGTAGGTCACAGATGACACTCAGATCTGGCGTAGCTGTGGCTGTGGTGTAGGCCAGCAGCTGTAGTTCCAATTTGACCCCTAGCCTGGGAACGTCCATATTCCGCAGGTTCAGCCCTAAAAAGGAAAAAACAAAGGATGGCTGCGCCAAGACCGGGAGAGCAATCAGGCTCTTGACCACAAGTTATTTTCCCCCAAATAACTGAAAACCCTGTAGTTTTTTTTTTCTTCTCTGTTCATCTCCTCCATCAGTGGAAAGAGAACTTTAAACCATATGTAAGTTACATGTGGAAGCCAGGACTTGTTCCTGCCTCCTGAATGGTAGGTACTTATCAATTGTATCTTCATCTCTCTAATGAAAGCTGAATGTGCTAAATGCTAAACATTCCCCATTAACTGGGATTTCCGTGATCTAAAATAATTGTGTCTCAGCAGTAGTGGGGTATCACTCTGCCAGATTCCTTCTGCCTACTTGAGCTTAAACACATACAGAAGATATTTGAATGTAACCAACCAGTATCCTTTTCAACCACTTAACACATGTTTATTGAGCACCTACCCTGTGACAGGCACTGTGTTAATTACAGCCGGGCAGGGCACCCCTATGAACACTGAGCATCCCCACCCTCACCTGTCGACTGAGCATCTGGACCAAATCTGCACACTAAGATCAGTGCCTGTTGAGAGTAACACAAGTGCCTGGGTGTATAACGCAGAGGCGCCTGACAGAGTACTAAATTGTGAAGGAAGTGACATCTGAACTGACGCTTGAAGGATGGTGGGATTTGTGGGGGATGGGACAGGGAGGAAAGGGATGCAGGTTTGATCCCTGGCTTTGCTCAGTGGGTTAAGGATCCGGCGTTGCCATGAGCTGTGGTGTACGTCGCAAACGTGGCTCAGATCTGGCATTGCCGTGGCTGTGGTATAGGCTGGCAGCTGCAGCTCCGATTCGACCCCTAACCTGGAAAAAAGTCTTAAGTTTTTGTATTTGGAAATAGTGTTGAGATCACACCCAGTAGTTCTCCATGGACACTCCCGTGTGATTTTGAAAAGCATGAACACTGCAGTGTCAGGAGCATGCCTTTGTTTTCGTTTGTTTGTTTGCTTTTTAGGGTCGCACCCACAGCATATGGAGGTTCCCAGGCTAGTATCCTTTATGTTTTGACACCTGCTTTTCAGGTCACCCATCAGGCAAATCTTTGACCTTTAATTTTTAAATAGAACATGGATAAAGTGGGTAATAAATTAATGGAAAACCTGTAAGTATATGTTCGTACATCTAGTTTCCCCAAGGAATTGTTCATGTAGACTTTTGTGATCCATCATAGCAGCTGGCATCCCCTTCTGTAACTAACTCAGAATAGTGTATTATCGTGGTTCACTCTTTCTCCTGCTAGAATATGAACTGTGAGGGTAGGAATTTTCTTCTGTTCACTGCTGTGTCTCTTGTGTCCAGCACATAGTAAATGTTCGTTAAATATCTATTGAGTGAATGAGTGCATTGTAGGAAGCTTGGGAGCTGAGGGACTCTTTTCCTGAAGCAAGCTGTTCCTGGAAAGGCCCTGCACAGAGGCTCAGATAACAGTCTGCGTCTAAGATTATATGGCTGTTGAAATAGCAACAGGAAAATCAGCTGGCCCCTACTCTGACTCGGAGAGCTCTCAGTGCTAACAGGGAGAGAGGGAGAGAGAAGTCCATGAACACGTGTCCGTAGCAAGACGTCTCTGTGGATGCCCAGTGGGGCGAGAAGGGTTAGACATCTTCCCTGTGGGAGAGGCTGGAGGCTGGTGGGGAGCTCAGGTGGAAGCTTTGGGGTTAAACAGCCCCGTGTTCAGGTCCAGCTTCACCACCTACTGGTTCTGTGACATTGACAAGGGTTGCCTGCCTCCAATTACTCTAAATACTGAACTATAGGTGAGTTACAAATATTCTTTTCCCCTTGTTCTCCCTGTGGGTGGCCTTCCCAGGAGACAGGTCTACCAGAAAGCTGCACTGTGTCCCTTGGTCAGATGTCTCTAAGTCTGCTGCTCCTGAAACCCAGACGATGTTTCTGGAGGCCTAGAGGGGAGGAGAAGAGGTAGAGTTGCTTGACTTTCCCAAACCAGTCTGTCCCAGGTGCTGGCAAACTGGGCATCTTAATTACACCCCTGGGTTGTAACAGTGATTCAAGAGACAAGAGTCAAATAGGGCTTGTCTCTAAAGGGTCCTGGGAGGAAGTGAGTTTTGAGAGTAAGAAGGATCTCAAGGACGTTTTAGGCTGGGAGGAGGCAGAAGGGTCCTCCCAGTGGGTTAGGAGGTGTGGGGCTGTTTCGAGAGTGTGTGAAAGCTCATGGGCTGGCATGCTGGGGATCTCAGAGCAGAAGATAAGGCCACTTCCTGCAGGCCGTGTGTGTGATTGTTAGTGACTCCTGTTGTCCCCACCTCTGGCATGGGCCTAGGGTGTATTACATGATAGTCTTTCTGGGATGAATGACTGAATCGATGTGTCAGAGAGATAGTATGTTTCAAAGGAGAGGGCAACTCAATAGGAATGAAAGGAATCTGTTTTTCGCGCACTTGGTTAGAAGCAAACAGCTTAGAAGTTCCCTGGTGGCCTAGCAGTTAAGGACTTGGCAATGTCACTGCTGTGGTGCAGATTCTATCCCTGGCCCAGGAACCTCCACGTGTTGCAAGCATGGCTTTAAAAAAATTAGAAGCAATAGCTCGATGTTTAAGGTCGTTTGCTGGGGCGAGAAGGTTAAGCGTATTCCTCGACCCCGCACCTATATCCACAGCAGAGGCAGGGAGGATGGACTTGACGGGCTCTCCCTTTGCCCAGCCGCCTCCAGCCCTGACTGGGATATGAGGGGCAGCAGCTGACTGGCACTTACTGGGAGGTCCGTCCTGAGCTGGTTTCTCATTGTTTCAAATATTGCCTAAATTTTCAACATTGTAAAGTTCATTTCCTGCCAGCCTGGGGAAGGTAAAGCTATTGCAAAGGCAGGTGTGAGCACAGGCCCCTGGGTGCCTCCTTGGCCATGTGGACGAAAGAGGTCTCTCTTGCTCCAGTTCTTGCTTCACAGACTCTTGTGTTGTCGTGGTAGGTCTCAGACCAGAAGTGTGGTCATGGCCAGGGGTCCCCAACATTTCCTATTCACGTAACCGCTAAAAGAATTTAGTAAAATTACATACCTTGTAGGATATTTTCAAATTGATGTCTGAAGTCTAGACATAATTTAAAATAGTTGCAAAGTATGTAATTTCCAGTGTTATCATATTGGTTCACTATGTTGTACACCTGAAAGAAATAAATACTGTGAATCAACTGCTTTCATTAAAAAACTCTTCAGGATTGAGTTAACATTACAGTTAGTAGCAAACAAGTAACTGAAACAACGTAAATGTTACGAAGTTGGATAATTATTAAATATAAAAGCTACAATTCTTGAAACTTGATTTTTTAACCATATAGGTGAAACCTTTTTTATTATTGATGCTCTGTATCATTGATGAATATTACTTATTGCTAGAAAGAGGGTTCAGCGTAAATTAGCTTCCTATTAGGTCAACCTTGTTTACATAAAGAAGTAAATAAGATGGCAGCATTTTCTTCTAGCAGTGTTCTTCAGTTTTTTGAACCCTCAAGCTCTAAGCCAAATCATATGTTGATCTCTCAGTAAAAAGGATTTTAATAATCTTTGGATGACTTTAATTCTTCAGTTTTGTTGAAAGTGTAGACACTTCCTGTCTTCTAAAATGATTTATTACTCATTCATTAGAAACATTCTTTCTTTTTCCCATTTTTTAAAGTTTTATTGAAGTATAGTTAATTTACGTTGTTGTGTTAATTTCTGCTGTATAACAAAGTGATTCAGTTATACATATACACACATCCATTCTCTTTCAGATTCTTTTCCCATCTAGGTTATGGTAGAATATTGGGTATCATTCCCTGAGCTATACAGCGTTTCTCCATTGGCCAATCATTCCACATACAACAGTGTGCATATGCCAGGCCCAAATTCCCAACCCATCCCTCCGTCCATGCATCCTGTCCCCTTTGGTAATTCTAAGTTTGTTTGCAAAGTCTGTGAATGTTTCTGATTTGTAAAGAAGTTCATTTGTATCCTTTCTAAAAAAAATTATATGTAGTGATATCATTAACTTTTGTAATAAAGATAGTATTGTTCCTTTTTTTTTTTTTTCCCCCTTTGGCCATGCCTGTGTCATGCAGATACTCTTTGGCCTGGGATTGAACCCATGCCAGCAGAGACCCAAGTCACCACAGCAACAATGCCAGATCTTTAACTGTTAGGCCACCAGGGAACTCCAAGAGGGCAGTATTTCTAATTACTTTTGATGGGTGGGACAGTGCATTTAATATGATCCGGGATGGGTGTGAAGCTGGAGAAGGGCAGCTGAGATGGGCAGAGGTAAGGCAGGACCTGCCCCTCCATCCAAGAGGTCTAATTTAAAGGGCCATATGTAGGACTATCAGGGGCTGCAAACACACCCCCTTAAAGCTCTCTGTGGAGTTCCCGTCATGGCTCAGTGGTTAACGAATCTGACTAGGAACCATGAGGTTGCGGGTTCGATCCCTGGCCTTGCTCAGTGGGTTAAGGATCCGGCGTTGCCGTGAGCTGTGGTGTAGGTTGCAGAGGTGGCTCAGATCCCGCGTTGCTGTGGGTGTGGCAAAGGCTGGCAGCTGTAGCTCCAATTAGACCCCTGGCCTGGGAACCTCCATATGCCGTGGGTGTGGCCCCAGAAAAGGCAAAAAGACCAAAAATAAATAAATAAATAAAGCTCTCTGCGCTCACATACTCCATGAGACTTCTGCCCCCCCCCCAGCCTGAAAACTGCTGTTTTTGGTAGAAAGAGCAGTAAATTAAGAATTGGGAAATGTGGGCTCCAGGCCTGGTAGAGCCAAAGCCCTTAGGACCTCAGGGGAATTGACTCGATTGCTGGGTTTTGAGCCTTGACTGTGTGCTAGGTATTTAGATGTTTAATTTTCTTAATTGCTGTGAGGTTGGAACCACGGCGTCCTTTTTACAGATGAGGAGAAGCCCTAATGTTCGGCTTGCTTGCAGCCTGAAGGTGCTGCGTACCGCTGTGAGGATGGCATGAGGGCATACACACATCCAGGGCGTCAGAAGGCTTCTGCGCCCGCCTGGGTGTCTGCTCTCAAGGGTCCAGCCCAGGAGCTGAGGAGGCTCCAGAAGACAAGGTGTCACCAGGCTCCTCGCTGTCGTGGCTGCAGGATCCCAACAGCCAGCCCGTGGGGGGATGAAGCAGGTCCACGTGTGGACACGTTGTCTCCTAGATAAACTCGGCATTGCAAGATTAAAATGCCAGTGCCATTTTTAAAGGTCAAGTGACAGTTTGGGGTTATTTCTGTAACTTTGAAAAGTTCCTCCGCTGCATCTGTTCCCACTGGCCGAAGTTCTAGAGGCATCCTAGGGACGTCTTCCTGCCAGGGGAGCTGCAGCCGTCAGACCTGGGGTCCCTTGTGCCCTGGCTGTGGCTTATTGCCTCTGGTTCCCGCTGTGCACACTGAGAAGGCAGGCTTTGTGACTGTACCTGTTCTGGTCTTGCTCTTCCCCTTTGTTTACAGATTTAAAAAAACTTGGAGACAAAAACATTAAGAAGTCAGGTAGATGATGCTGTGGTTTCTGTGGGTGATGGTTTGGGGTTTTAACAGCAACCCAGAGTTTCCTCTGAAAAACAGGTGATTGTCCTGTAGATTAAAATATAGGTGTTCGTTTGGTTGACTCTTGTAAATCCAGTAATGTTTAGAAGGAAATGCCTATCCTCTGCTTCTTGTTATGCTTCTTTTCCTTCCTTGTGAAGGCCTGTGGGGGAGAAACACAAGGGGGAGAAACACAAATTGAGTACTCTTTATAATTTTTATTGTGGTAAAATATATATAACATAACATTTACTATCTTAACCGTTTTTTTAAATTACTTTTATTTGTACTTTTTCTAAGCAAAGTGGATTTTTTTTTTTTTTTTTTTTTTTTTTTTTTTGCATTATTTGGGCCGCACCCAGGCATGTGGAGGTTCCCAGGCTAGGGGTCTAACAGGAGCTGTAGCTGCCAGCCTTCGCCACAGCCACAGCAACGCGGGATCCGAGCCGCGTCTGCAACCTTCACCACAGCTCATAGCAACGCCGGATCCTTAACCCACTGAGCAAGGCCAGGGATCGAGCCCGCAACCTCATGGTTCCTAGTCGAGCCACGATGGGAACTCCCCATGTTAACCATTTTTAAGTGTGCAGTTCAGTACAGCCACTCTGTTTTGCAACCATTGCCTCCATCTGCAGAACCTTTTCATTATCCAAACTGAAACTCTGGACCCTTCAAACAGTAACTCCCCATTGCTCTCCCTCCAGCCCCTGGTAACCACTAGTCTGCTTTCTGTCTCTATGAATTAGACTATTCTGCGTACCTCATGTAAGGTAGAGTTGTGCAATATTTGTCCTTTTGTGTTTGGCTCATGTCTCTTAACACAGTGTCTTCTAAGTTCAGCCACGTTGTGGCATGTATCACAATTCCATTCCTTTTTAAAGCTGAGTGCTACTCCATTGTGTGTATAGACCAAATTTTGTTTGTCTGTTCAAGCACCGATTGGCACTGGGTTGTTTTCCACCTTTTGACTTTTGTGAACGCTCCCTTGGACATTGGTATATAAATTATGTTTGAGTGTCTGCTTTCAGTTCTTTTCTGTGCACATATACAGAAGTGGAATTGCTGGATCATATGGTAGCTGTGTTGAAATTCTTTGAGAAACTGTCATTTTTCCAAAAGGATTTTCTTTGTTGCTGTTTATTTTCCATACTAGCCATCCCAAGAGGTCTGACGTGATAGCACATGGACGTTCCTGGGGCAGGGACTGAATCTTAGCTGCAGCTGTGGCAATGCCAGATCCTTTAACCCACAGCACCAGGCCAGGGATTGAACCCACATCTCCTTAGCAACCTTGAGCTGCTGCAGTTGGAGTCTTCTTCTTTTTTTTTTTTTTGGCCACTCTGAGGCATGTGGAGTTCCTGGGCCGGGGATCAGATCCGAGCCTCAGGTGCAACCCGAGCCGCAGCGGTGGCAATGCTGGATCCCCAACCCACTGTGCCGGGCCAGGGAATCGAACCTTTGTCGCAAGACATTACTGTTCCCATTGTTCCACAGCAGGAACTTCTGTAGTTGGATTCTTAACTTCCTGCACCATGGTGGGAACTCCCTTGTCTTATTTTCTTTGTATCTTCTTTAACAATTTTACTAAATAATTTGAAATATGTTACTTAAATTCTGAATACTTAAAGTTTTTTTTTTTTTTTTAATTTCTGGTTCTACAGTTTCCCTTGTGGCTCTGTGGGTTAAGAATTCGACTAGTAGTGTCTGTGAGGATGCGGGTTTGATCCCTGGCCTCAATCAGTAGGTTAAGGATCCAGCGTTGCTGTAAGCTGCAGAGTAGATGTGTCTTGGATCTGGCATTGCTGTGACTGTAGTGTGGGCTGACAGCTGCAGCTCCAATTCAACACCAAGCCTGGGAACTTCATAGGCTGCAGCTGTGGCCATAAGAAAAAAAATTTCTGGTTCCGATTTCTACTTTAATTCTGCTTTCATTCAACTGAATTTTTTTGAGATTTGCTTTATATTCCAGCATATGACTGTTTTGGCGCATGTACCATGTGTACCTGAAAAGAATGTTTTTTTCTGATGTTGAGCATAGACACTTACGTTTCAATTAGTTGACTGCTTAAATTCTCTGTGTCCCTGCTGATATTCAGTGTGCTTGCTATATCAACTACAAAGAGAACCGTGTTAAAGTTTCGATGACAGTGAACTTTTCTTTTTCCTTTTAGATGTATTTTTTGCTTCATGTATTTGAAGCTATGTTATTTGATACATACATCTTTAGATTTGTTATATTTCTTGATGAATTGACCCTTTTGTCATTATGAAATGTCCCTTGTTATCTCTGGTAAATTTGTCTTGAAAGCTACTTTGCATGATATTAATATAGCCACAATAGCTTTAATATATTTAATGTTTGCCTGGTATTCCTTTTTCCATCCTTTTACTTTTGTCCTCTCTCTTATATTTAAAGTGTGTCTGTTGTAAATAGCAAAATGTTGGCTCTTGTTTCTTTTCTTTAACCACTATTTATTTACTTTAAGAAATTTAGGGAGTTCCCGTCATGGCACAGTAGTTAACGAATCCGACTAAGAACCATGAGGTTGTGGGTTCGATCCCTGCCCTTGCTCAGTGGGTTAAAGATCTGGCGTTGCCGTGAGCTGTGGTATAGGTCGCAGACGCGGCTCGGATCCTACGTTGCTGTGGCTGCGGTGTAGGCCAGTGGCTACAGCTCCGATTAGACCCCTAGCCTGGGAACCTCCACATGCCACGAGTGTGGCCCTACCCTAAAATGACAAAAGGCAAAAAACAAAACAAAACAAACAAACAAAAAAAACGACAACAACAACAAAAAAGATATTTAGGCATTCCCATTGTGGCACAGTGGAAACAAATCTGACTAGCATCCATTAGGATGCAGGTTTGATCCCTGGCCTCATTCACTGGGTTAAGGATCTGGCATTGCTGTGAGTTGGAGTGTAGGTTGCCAACACTGCTCGGATCCTACATTGCAGCTGCAGCTCTGATTCAACCCCTAGCCTGGAAACCTCCATATGCCATGAGTGTGGCTCTAAAAGTACAAAAAAAAAAAAATTATATTACAGTTGATTTACATTGTTCTGTCAATTTCGGCTGTACAGCAAAGTGTTGGTCCTTATTTCCTTACCCGTTTTCTTTTCTGACACTCTTCTCCCAAGTTAAGGACCTTACAAGTCTGTAAATAAAGCCTCATTTAAATAACCACTGTTCTGAATTTTTTATGAGCAAACAGCCTCTGCATTTTGTTGTGGATTGGATTTTCTGAATTAGGTTTCCTTTCAAGATTCACCTATATCTTTACTTTGGAGTAAATCGGCGTTCCAGTAGGGAGTTCCCGTTGTGGCTCAGTGGTTAACAAATCTGAGTAGGAACCATGAGGATGCGGATTCGATCCCTGGCCTCGCTCAGTGGGTTAAGGATCCGGCATTGCCGTGAGCTGTGGTGTAGGTTGCAGACGCAGCTCGGATCCCGCGTTGCTGTGGCTGTGGCGAAGGCCGGCAGCTACAGCACCTGTTAGACCCCTAGCCTGGGAACCTCCATATGCCGCGAGTGTGGCCCAGAAAAGGCAAAAAGACAAAAAAAAAAAAAAAAAGCTGGGTTCTAGTAACTTAGTAAAATAACCTTTTACTGAGGCTACAAAGTGTCTCCTTATTACTCGAGGGGATATCTTATCATATTTTTACATTTTATTTTATTTTATTTATTTTATTTATTTATTTATTTTATTTTATTTTAATTTGTCTTTTTAGGCTGCACCTCAGGTATGTGGAGGTTCCCAGGCCACTGTCCAATTGGAGCTACAGCTGCCGGCGTACACCACAGCAACGCAGGATCCGAGCCGTGTCTGCAACCTACACCACAGCTCACGGCAACGCCGGATCCTTAACCCACTGAGCAAGGCCAGGGATCGAACCCGCAACCTCATGGTTCCTAGTCAGAGTCATCTCAACTGCGCCGTGATGGGAACTCCATACTTTTCCCTTTTAATACTTTCTGAGAGTGCTTAATTACTTCTGTAATCTCAGAGACTTCCCTCCCTCTTCCTCTTTTATTCATTTGTCACATATTCTGAGTATTTTTTTCCACCAGGAGAACCTGAAATTTTTTTCTTTTCCTTAGAATTCACAGACAGAGGGAGAGTTGATCATAGCTCTCGGTCCTAACCTGCTATCAACATTGTCCTATGCAAGTTTCCTCCCTTGTTCTCTTGTTTATTTCCTGTTATCCTTATCTTCAGGCATCTATTCTAATTATACATGCTATGTGTTATTTCATTTCTGTGTATCCTTATTAAGTGTATGGTGTTTTGCATGCACCATTTTAGATGTATGTAAATGGCATTATAGAATATGTTTTTTCTATTTTTCCCTGCTGTACCATGTTTTAAAGATGTATTTTTATTGCCGTATGCATCTCTAATCCATTGCTTCTAACTGTGAAGCTTTCTTTGTTTTCAAATTAGAATTCTTGCAAATGCTCTATTTGGGAAATTAGAATTTGTCATGAGGTACTTTGCTGTATTGATCATCCTAGCACTCTAGAGCTTTATTAATTGGCGAAGACAATTAAAACTCCAAACCTGTTGCTAAGAGACTGTTTAGCCAAAGAGACTAACAAAATGGAAAGTTGCCACTTTCTTGTGAATTAGGTCCCAGTAAATGTGAGTCTTGCACAGAGATGACCAGCATCTCCAGCTCCTAGACCAACTCCCCAGGGAAAGTGCTCCTGGTCCCCCCTCCACTTATGTTCACGTCTTTATTAGATGCCTAAGGTTTATCTTCATAAAAGCATAGCACACTTTTCCCTGGTTCAACAGTTAAAGCTCTTATAACCCTGAACCAAACAAACAGCCCCAAAGAGCTACACGAGGGAGCTATTGTCAGGGAACCTCATTGTGGGCACAAATGTGAAGAATCCTATATGTTTTTGAGATTTCTAGTCCAAGAATGTGGCAAGTGTGAAAAACGGGAAACTTCTAGCTACAAGTTACAAAACCTTAACTTAAAAAATAAAAAAAATGGACTTAAATGATAAGCATATAGGAGTTCCCGTCATGGCTCAGCGGAAGTGAATCAGACTAGTAACTATGAGGACGCAGGTTCAATCCCTGTCCTTGCTCAGTGGATTAAGGATTCGGTGTTGCCATGAGCTGTGGTGTAGTTTGCAGATGTGGCTCAGATCTGGCGTTGCTTGGGCTGTGGTGTAGGCTGAAAATGTGGCTCAGATCTGGCATTGCTTTGACTGTGGTGTAGGCCAGCAGTTACAGCTCCGATTTAACCCCTAGCATGGGAACCTCCATATGCCCGGGGTACAGCCCTAAAATGACCAAAAAATGATAAGCATGTATATTGTCTCGCTTTATTAGCTGAGTACCTAATTCTGGCCCCTGCAGCAGGCAGACTCTGACATCTGAGAAGCTCAATACAGTAAAAACTTATTGGTGACTCTGCAAAGTTTTCTGTGGGTTGACCACTCTCCTGGGTGAGACTGGTGACTCAGATACCCCAGTGCTTCTGTCTTATCACAGCACCATCTCTAACATGAAGCTCATAAAATCACCCGGGTAAGGGAGGAGGGCTGGTGGATTGCACCAGTTGTTTTTAAAGGACCAGAGAGGGAACGGACATATATGATTTCTGCCTATGTTCCACAGCCCCAAGTCAGTCATATGACTCCAAGGGCTGCAAGGGCAGCTGAGACATGGAGTCTTCCTGTGAGCCTGGGAAGAGAAACTGGGAACAAGAGCCACATTCCCTCATCAGGAAGTCTAGATGGAGAGCAGGTGACAGGGGTGGTTGGTTTAGAGACCCGGTGGTGTCATATAGGATCCGGAGCCCCACCTCTCTGCATGCTGCCATCCTCAGAATGTCTGCTTTGTGTGTCAGCTCTTCTCCTCTTGGTTATGACATGGTTGCTGCAGTTCCAGCCATCACATCAAGACATGGTTATGTGCTGAGTTCCCGTGGAGTAGGGGTAACCTTTCCAGAAGTAGCCCAGTGAGCTTCCTCTGATGACCAGAAACTGCCAACATTCAAACCAATCACTGACAAGTCAGAATTTGCTCCTGCCTTTGGAAAAGGGTCAGCCTCTCCTCTGTCATGTTTGGGGGAGGGGTTAGAGAAGGATAATCACTGCTGAGCTAAACTGAAGCTCAGCCAGTGAAGAAGAGGAGAGAGTAGATGTTGAACAGGCAACCAGCAGTGCCTACCTCAGTCAGTCTCTGTCCTCTTTCACATCACTTCCTTCCTTAGTGACGATGGTGATTTTCTTCATATGGTTCCTGCCCTGTGCTCAATAGCATTACTTACCTGCCCTGCTATAGTAGTGCTATTTTCCATGATATTTGCTGGTATATAGGGAAGCTATTAGTTAGCAGTCACCACTGTTCAAGTTTTATATCGGTGTATCTCTGTAAACTTACTTACATCCTATTTGGAGTAATATTAGATGTTAATTAAATACTAGGAAAGAAACCCAGAGGTGTAAGGATCTTAAATGGAACAGGGGACAGGATTGAAGAGTAGGAAAGCAGAGAATATTTTATTATGTTCCATTTCTATGAAAAGAGAGCTTGTGTCTCATTGCCTGGGGGATAAGTGGGATTGTGTGTCTTTTTCAAAACTTGTTTTAAGACAGTGCTGTATGTGACAGGAGAGGTATGATCTCTTTAATGTCCCAGAATGTTATCCCTCCTGCACATCTTTAAGAATATCTGATTTAAGGACCTCTTTTCTCTAGTATTCTCTCTGAGAAGAATGGGAGATGGGTAGTTGGTTGTCATACGGAGAAATTAACAAACGGAAATGAAAGAATTTTAATTTCCTCATGTACTCATAGTACTGAGCAAACCAGAGCAGAGGACTTTTTAGGGTTAGTCCTTGTTCAGGAAAATAGCTTGAATATGGCCAAGGGCACAGCTGTAGTGGACTCTGCCCCCTCCTATGCAGGTGTTGAAAAGTCCAGCATATGCCCCCAGTTTCTACACGCACACACACAGGACCATAAGATGTGTTCTGAGACCATATTCATTTTTTAATGCTTTCAAGTCAGCAGCATTAATTTATAACTTTTTTTGAAGTGCGAATTAGCTTCTTTGAGTCTGACTGTTACTTGAAAAGGCTAGTGGACTAGTGAGACCAGCCGTCAGCTTTAGGTTGGAGCTATAGATGCTTGTATTGAATGAACTGTACATTTGGAAAACACTTCCTTTAAAGTGGTGGACACACCGCCACAGAGATGATATGCTGTCTGCCGTTAAAGAACCCAGGACTCTTAAAACATGGTGGGGAATGTGTAGCAAAATGAACAGATTTTAAAGGGGGAAGACGACTTAGAATATTGAAAGCATGTTAGCGTGCTAAATTGTAGAAACTTTCTGCAAACCTAACTATATGTTTGGCTTTTCTCCTTTTTTCAGATAATACTGACTTTTTTTAAAAAGTTACATAATTTTTAAAGGTTACATTCCATTTACAGTTATTACAAAATATTGCCTAATTCCCCATATTATACGATACATCCTTACAGCCTGTCTTAAACCCAATAGTTCATACTTCCCACTCCCCAACCCTCATATCCCACCCGAGCCCATCACCCCCCACTGGTAACCACAAGTTCGTTCTCTTTATCAGTGGGTCTGCTGCTTTTTTGTTTTATTCACTAGTTTGTTGTATGTTTTAGACTCCACATATAGGTGATACCATACAGTATTTGTCTTTCTCTGACTTATTTCATTCAGCATAATGCCCTCCAAGTGCATCGTTTTCTTGCAAATGGCAAAATTCCATTCTTCTTTATGGCTGAGTAGTATTTCATTATATATATGTACCACATCTTCTTTATCCATTTGTCTGTTAATGGACACTTAGGTTGCTTCCATAACTTACACATTTGATTTTATGTAAAGGTTTCCTTTTTGATATCCAAATAAGGAATACCATGGTTGTTGGCAATTAATTATATTTTCAATGTCTATCAAGCATATAGATCTATACAAAAAAAATAGAATAGATGAAGTTTATTTCAATTTTTTTGAAGGAATATGTCAACATTGATGGCGGGAGAGAAGATGGGCTCATGGGGTGGGGGGCTCCAGAGTAATAGCCCTTTTCTCTTGTCCTTGCCCAGTGCTGTCACAAAAGCGTTATGCTCTTAGACTGGAATTCTTTTCTGCAACGGTGCCTACCTACCTAGAAGCCTTGAGGAAAATAGACATTTAAACAGTTACAGGCTTGGCTAAGTTAAGTCCACACAGACAAAAGAAAAAGCAGTCATCTGTTTCCTCTCTAATATGCCCAGGCCAATCCTTTTTAGCGAGGACACCGCAGAGATGATGTTCTCTTCCTCTTCCTGCATCCAGTGATGTGGCACAAATGGTCAGATCATTGCGTGGATGGTGATGCCAAGGTGGACCATATGGTCAAGGTAGGGACTTCCAAATCTCTCTATGGTAAAGGCACATTTTCTTTTGTAATTAATAAGCAGCGCATACACTGATACTCTGAGACAGTGTGAATGTCGTTTCCCAATGACTTTTACCTAAGCATTCCAGCATCCAGTGATGATTCTTGCTTGAATTACTTATTGCTATACCTCAGGGGGTATCAAATGGTGCTCCTCCTGTTATGTCCTTCCTTTTGCACTTAGTAGTTGGTATTCTCCTTAAAGACAGCTTCTCTCTCACACACTGCCCTCAGCCTATAACCATAGACTTTAGGGTCCTTTTTTCCCCTAAGTGTGTTTTAATCTATCAATGTCATTATTTTTTTTTTTGGGGGGGGGGCTTGCCCACCACACTTGGAAGTTCCCAGGCCAGGGATGGAACCCGTGCCATGCAGTGACAACACCATATCCTTAACTGCTCAGCCACCAGGGACCTCCCATCATCATCCATTTTCTTTATTCTGTTCTACCAGTTTGTCTTCCAAGTTGCTTATTCATTCTTCTGCCTCCTGTATTCTGCTGTTGGTTCCTTCTAGTGAATTTTTATATCAATTATTGTGTTTTTACATCTCTGCTTGTTTAATCTTTAAGTCTTGTATTTCTTTGTTAAATGTTTCTTCTAATTTATTGATATTTGCCTCCAGTTTTTTTTTTTTTTTTATTCTGAGGTCTTGGATCATCTTTACTATCATTATTCTAAAGTGTTTCATGTAGATTGCTTATCCCTAGTTCACTTAGCTGTTTTTCTGGGGTTTTGTCTTGTTTCTTCTTCTGGCTCATAGTTCTCCTTTTCATTTTGTCTAGCTTTCCCTGGGGTCTCTTTTTTGCAGGCTAAAGGGTTGTAGACTCTCTTGCTTCTGATGTCTGCCCCCTTGGGGGTGAAGTTGGTACAGGAGCTGGTTTCAGGCTTCCTGAGGGGAGGAACTGGTACCTGGTAGGTGAAGCTGATTCTTATCCCTCTGGTGGGTGGGGCTTTGTCTCTGGGTGTGATTAGAGGTGGCTGTGTGCCTGGGAGGACTTTAGAAAGCCTGTCTGCTGATTGGTGGGGCTGTGTTGCAACCCTGTTTGTTGCTTGGCCTTGAGCTTCTTAGCCTTGATAAGTGGGGCCAGATTTTTCCAAAATAGCAGCCTCTAGAGGAGTTCATGCCCATGATTATTGTTTGGGCCTTTGCCTCCAATGTCCTGCCCCCACAGCAAACCATCCCTTTGCCTTCCCAGGAGACATTCCAAGACCTGCAGGTAGGTCTGACCCAGATTCTTATGGGGTCCCTGCTTTGCCCTGGGACCCAGTGCACATGAAACCCTGTGTGTGCCCTCCAAAAATGGAGTCTGTTTCCCCCAGTCCCATGGAGCTACTGCGCACAAGCCCCACTGGCCTTCGGTGCCAAATGCTCTGGGGGCTCCCGTTTCCAATGCCAGACATCCAGGCTGGGAGATCTGACATGGGCCTAGGAAGTCACTCCTGTGGGAGAACCTCTGCAATATAGTTATTTTTCCAGTCTGTGGATTGCCCACCTGGCAGGTATGGATGGTGTTGCTTATATTACAGAAGCTCCCCTCCTACCATCTCGATGTGGCTTCTTCTTTGTGTTTGGGTGTAGGATATCTTTTTTGGTACCTTCTGGTCTATTTTGTTGATGGTTCTTTTGCAGTTAGTTGTAATTTTGGTGTTTTCATGAGAGGAGGTGAGCTTGAGTCCTCCTGGGCCATCTTATCTCTGACCCCAGTGTCATTCTTTTTCATGCCAAATTTTTCACAGGTTGGCCAGCAGCCTGTCAGACCAGCTTCTGTCTTTATTGTTGGTCTTTTGAGCACTTCTTTGCTTTTTTGGTACAAAACATTCTGAACTCATCTTACATTTTCCTCATGCCAGACCTGGAATCAGCCACTTCTCCGAGGAGCCCTGGTTCCCTTTAATGGAGAATGGTATTTCCAAACCACGATCTGAGCATTTATTGCTAGTGGGGTGTTAATATTTGTAGGACCTGTAATCATGAGTTCATCTGAAAACCTACTAATTTTGTCTTTAAGTCAGCTTCATTGAGGTTACTTTCCCTGTAATAAAATGTACTCATTTCAGGTGTAGCATTTGCTGCATTTTAGCACACATACCCTTTGGTATGTACCACCTTCCATAGCTGTTTGCAGTCCATTTTCACCATGTGTGGCCTCTAACCTGCTTTCCATCACTGTAGATGAGTCTGCCGGAGTTCTGTGGAAGTGGAAGAATACAGTATGTAACCTTTCATCTGGTTTCTTTCACTCAGCGCTCTGTTTTAGAGTTTCATAATGTTGTTATGAATATCAGTAGTTCGCTGTCTTACTGCTGACTAGTAATCCATTGTAGGACTGTATCACAATTTGTTTATCTGTTTACAAGTTGATGTACGTTTGGGCTGTTTCTACCTTAATGACTGTTATGAATAAAAACTGATGTAACATTTAGGAACAGGCCTTTGGGTGGGCATATGCTTTCATTTCTCTTGGGCGAATACTTAGAAATGGAATTACTGGGTCATGTAAGGATATGTGTTAACTTTATAGGAAACTTCCCAGTTGTTTTCCAAAGTGGTTGTACCATTTTACACCCCCACCAGAATGTTACTCTACCTCTGCATTAACAGTGGATGTTGGCAGTCTCTTACTTTTTGCCATTCGAGTGGGTGTGCGATGGTGTGTAACTGTGGCTATGACTTCTATAATGACTGAGGATATAGAACATTTTTTCATGTGCTAATAGATCATTCATTGTTTGTTGATGAAATGTCTATTCAAATCTTTGTCCAGTTTTTAAACTGTCCACGGCGCTTGTGCTTTAGGCTTTTTTAAATTGAGCTGTAAGAATTCTGTATGGCTTATTACAGTTTCTGTCACGTATATGTATTGGATATTTTCTCCCAGTTGGTGATTTACTTTAAAATTTTGAATCTTTTGGAGAATAGGAAATTTTCATTTTGATGAAGTCCAATTTGTCAGTGTTTTAGGGTTCATATTTTTGGACCTTTTTAAGAAATCTTTGCCTACCTTAAGACCGCAGGGAGTTTTCTTTTATATATTTTCTTCTACAAATTCTATAACCTAAGCTTTTATCACTGATTCCGTTTTGAGTTAATTTTTATGACTATTGTGAGATAATAGGGACTGAAGTTCTCTCCTCCTTTCCTTCCTCCCTTTGTGTTCCAGCGCAGTTTGTTAAAGACTGTCCTTTCCCCAACTGAGTTGTCTTGACATCTTAGTTAAAAA
The DNA here is from genome assembly GCA_004024745.2 of Catagonus wagneri. Classification (NCBI taxonomy): domain Eukaryota; kingdom Metazoa; phylum Chordata; class Mammalia; order Artiodactyla; family Tayassuidae; genus Catagonus; species Catagonus wagneri. The sequence goes on along the minus strand of PVHT020000078.1, from coordinate 4,273,219 downwards.
AAAAAAAAAAAAATCAACCAGCCATCTGTGAAGAACTGTTTCTGAACTGTCTAATCTCTTCTATGTATCTACACTGATACCACACTGTCTTGATTGCTATAGCTTTATGATAAAGCCCAGCCGGCTCCCCCAAGACATTCCAAATGAGGATTCACAAATTCATATTCCTTCAAGCCCGTAATGGAATTAAGTGAAGCTGGTTGTGTATAAGCAGTACTCTCTTTTCTGTATTAAAACATAAAGGGCTAAAACTTCAACCTGATTAATTTTCATTTACTAAGGTTTTTAATTATGTCCCTTGCCAATCTTTTTCTCATGGTCCTTATTATTTCTAATGGCATCTTTTAGTCATACGTTTTGATGCTAAACATACAGAAACAGTCCTCATTTCTAGCCATACAGTGATGTCGTCTCCCTGTTTACTCGAGGTGCATGGCCCCTTTGGTCTGTTTTTCAGTTTCCCACTTTGGACAGAGCCACGTCCCCCATGATGGCCCAAACTGGAAAGAGTCACATGTAAACCCAGCTTTGGGGCTGTGATGGGGAATGGTGGGGGCTCTGCAGGGAACAGGGGAGGGCTGGCGCTGCTGAAAAGCGCATGGCCTCAGGATGCCCCTTTTGCCATAAAGGAAGGAGAGCATAGTGTACCAAATCTTCAAAGAGGCCAGGAATCTCTGGATTTTCCCACGTCTCTGTTTAAAAGGCAAAGTCTGTGTAGGCCAGACCACACTTTCGTATGGGGCCACATAGGGTCAGATGCTCCATCTGTGACCTCTAGTCTGCACAATATATAAGGGCAGAGAAAATGAATGAAAAATTTTCTCCAGGCTAGAGAATAAGTTGGCATCATACCTGATAGGGCTGGACGCGAAGGAATAGTCACCTTAGGTACTTCAGAATGGGATATTTTTTTAAACAATAGACTTTTATTTTTAATATTGTTTTAGATTTACAGAAAAACTGAGAAAATACTAGAAGGTTCCCGTACATCCCACACCAACTCTCCCCTGTGGTTAACAAGGTACCTTAGTATGTTACATGTGTTCTAATGAATGAATCGATATTAACTAAAGTCTCTTCTTTATTCACATGTCCTTAGTTTTTACCTAGTGTCCTTCTTCTGTTCCAGGATCCTATTCTGGGTACACACTACATTTAATCATCATGTTTCCATAGGTTCCGCTCTGTCTGTGATAATTTCCCTGATTTTCCTTGATGACCTTGACAGTTTTGGTCAGGTGTAGTGTGGTAGCACACCACTCTTTTTTTTCCCTCTTTTTTTGGGTCTTTTCTAGGGCCGCACTCGTGGCATATGGAGGTTCCCAGGCTAGGGGTCTAATTGGAGCTGTAGCTGCCGGCCTACACCACAGCCACAGCAATGTGGGATCCGAGCCGCATCTGCAACCTACGTCACAGCTCACGGCAACGCCGGACCCTTAACCCACTGAGCAAGGCCACGGATCAAACCCACCACCTCATGGTTCCTTAACCACTGGGCCACGACGAGAACTCCTACAGCACACCACTCTTATCAGATTTTTTTTCTGAGGTTTTTCTCACGATTAGAATGCAGTTACAGGTTTGGGGGAAGAAAAGTGCTGTTACCATAATATTGGGTGGAGACATACCACCAACATTATTTTATATCTCAAATTGCTCTGGCCCCTGGGAGCTCTTTCAATGGGCCATGCTATCCTGACAGACCTTCGTCAATGTGGGTTTCTGTGGGATCTTAGTTTTTAAACACCTCCTTACTTTCTGGCACCAAAACTTGCTCGAGGCTCATCTTGCACAGTTCCCTTCCCTGTCCTAGGATGAGCCATTTCTCCAAGGAGTCCTGGTCCCTTTTATTAGAGAATGGTCTTAAAAAAGAGCTCAGAGGTCAAGTGCCGTTTTCAGCACAGCATGTGAAGGGGACGGTACTGTCAACGTGGCTTATCACTGAGGATGCTGATCGTGATCCTCCAGCGGTGATAGGCTGGTCGGGTTTCTTCACTGTAAAGTTTCCTCCATCCTGTTCTCTTTAGCAGGGAATTGCTGTGCAGCCTACACCCGAGGAGTGGGGCGTTAGCTCTGCCTCCTTGGGTGGGAGGGGGCTTACCTCGTACATCATTTATGTAGTCCCCATCTGCTTGCTTATTCGAACTTTTGTTTACATAGTTTGGTTGTATTCATGTTCAGCATTTATTTTATAATTTAGTTTGTAATCTAATTTTGTTGCTCAGGTTGTTCCAGCTCTTGCCATTTGGTTGACTCCCATGTGCTTTTTTATATGCCCCCATCGGCATGCATTTTGGGGGGCTTGTTTTTGTGTTTTTGAGTGCTTCCTTTCTGGCTCTAAAGATACACCAGGATCGTCCTGTGAATTTTCTGTAGAGTCAGCTACTTCTCCAAGTAGTCTGGTTCTCTTTATTAGAGCATGGAATTAGGAACCAAGATCTAGTGGTAGGTGGGCTCATTGTGGCTGGTGTTTCTAGGCCCCTCAGCTGACAGAGCGAGGAACCTATATCTGTGTACTAACCAGCGGGTGTACACACAGCTATATATAACCAAGTCTGTTTTAAGCTAAACATGAGTTCTTACCTGAGGTCTCCAACTCTAATCCATAACCATGTGGATCATGCTAGACGTTTCCTTTGCTTTGCCTGTAAATTTCTCACTCCAAGAGTCAGAAACCTGGTTCCCAGTAGTCACTGTCCAAAATGGGCCTGTTTTTTACTGAAAAATGAGGTGGAATGCTCCTGTCTAGGGCCTGGAGCCCTTGAGTTCCTTTCTTCCTGAGCTTTAGGCTTAACTCGGGTCCGTGTCCTCACAGAGGCCTCAGGAGGTTCCAGGTCAGTCAGATTCCCTGTAATACTTGTGGTACCATCTTCTTCCCTGACAGCCCTTATTGACATTGAATCTAAGTAGCTCAGGTCACAGTTGGTTGTGTTATTGCCTTTTTTTTGGGGGGGACGTACCTGCAACATGTGAAAGTTCCCAAGCTAGGGTTCAAGTTGGAGCTCCAGTTCCCTGCCTACACCACAGCCACAGCAACGCTAGATCCAAGCCCCCTCCATGACCTACACTGCAGCTCATGGTAACACTCTGATCCTTAACCCACTGAGTGAGGCTGGGGATTGAACCTGCATCCTCATGGATACTAGTCGGGTTCTTAACCTGCTGAGCCACAATGGGAATTCCTGTTGTGTTACTGCTTTTTCTTGCCTAGGAGGTTGGCTTTGTAGGCAAGGACCTTGTCTGCCTTGCCCAGAGGCTAGCACTAGGCCCATGCTTGGTGTTGGTCAGTATTTAGTGAGAAGATAGAAGAGGTATGGGAGAATGTTAAATGTGATCCCCTTAGTCTTCTACCCAGTGACACAGAGAAGGGTTGAGAATATGATGTTAGGGACATGTCTGCTTTCTGGAATTCTTAGCTCCTTTAAGTAATTAGCTTATGCACCTCAGAAGTTCATGCCATGGCAGTGATGGTGTATGAAAATCAAAATATGCTGAGAAAGAGAAAGATGCAGGGCAGTGTACAGTTATGTGAAGGACATCGTGTGGAATGAGGAGCACTGAGCCAGGTAACAATTAGTTGAAGGAGAAGTGTATGGTGAATCATTAGGGAACAGATGCTAATTAGGGAGAGAAAGCAGATGTTAATTTTCAGACTTGTTCCAAAGAAAATGTATGGGTGTGTTGGATCACATAAATGTAGCTTCAGTGTTTTAAGTATCAGATGTTTATGCGTAACGGTATTGGAAAGGACTTTCAGCTCCAAGTCATCACTCTCGTATTTATGCATTATATTTGCCCTGCTCTTTCCTTTCTGTCCTTAGTTCATTGTATCCTGCATTTAGGGGGATTTTTTGTTTTTGTTTTTGGTTTGGGGTGTTTTTTTGCCACTGAAATTAGTTTAAAAAGCAGGATACGGGGTGTAAAATTCTTTATTGTAATTCTGCTCCTTGAGGCTGCCTATAGCATTTTACGTTTCATAAGATCAAGGATGTTGTTCATTTCCCTTTAGAAAAAATAAAACAAGATTTCATCTACTGGTAGGTCTTCAAGGAAGCTAAAGGCATTTGTTTAACTTTTTCTGCTTTACTGACATCAGGAGATTCTGATGATCCCATACGTGTGATCTCTGAAGTGTTCCAGTCCCTGGAGCTGGCTGCTAGCTAGAGAAGGACCGAGGTGACGCAGCCTGAAGCTGCAGGGAAGACAGTTGGCCAAAGAGACAGGAGCTGGTTGTGGGTAAGGTCCCCAGGCGTGGGAGCACATGGTAGTTCCCTGCCTCCCTCCTTTCCTGGAAAGGATGATGCAAACAACAAACACCACCTGCCCTGGGCAGTTTAAAAGGCATTTAGCCCAGAGGAGTGTGGAGATTGTTCCAATGTATCTGGTGGGCCGTTTACTCATTGGGTCTGCCGGTGATTTGGTCTGGCAGCTGGGAAAGTCCTGTTCCCATGATTGGGGATCATAGAGGGAGGAGTTGGTGACAGAGTATGTCTCTGGGGTTAAAGAAATAGGAAAAGAATGTCTTTGGGGGCCAGCCCCATTCGTAATATTGTAAGTCTTACAAATGTGTGAATTGCTTCCTCTTTCTCTTAGTATCCAGTGCTGTGCTCCTCCCTCTTGGACTAGAGCTGGCACCAGGCACCTGATGTTGCGCCTGTTACATAACTGCTATTTTGTGCGAAGAAGGTAACAAAGTTTTTCAGTGTTGAGAATCTTTTAGTTATAGGAACCTGCTTTTACATCCCCTCCTCTCAGAAAAGAAGGTGGCTGCGGAGGAATTCTTACAGAGCATAGACTGAGTGAAAAGGACACAGAATGAAGCAAAGCTCCCAGGGGTGAAGTGAAGACGTGTAAATAGCTGTGCTATTTTCCTTTGAAATGTCTGGCACACTGTGTGGTGCGGGGGTCGTGTCTTTAGGGGCCGGGTGTCTGCCTCGTGATGACGATACCCACACGGAATCTCAGAGCAGTGCGTACATGGCAAGGGCGTCTGAGCTTTCTGAAGTTTAAAACCACAGCCGTCCATGGGTATCCACCAGGAATTGGTTCTGGGACCTGCTGCAGATGCCAGACTCCAAGGACGCATCCTAGGACCCCATGTCTGCAGATTCAACCAACTGCAGATCCATTGTTTAAAGGATGTGGAATCTGATGATACCATGGGCTGACTGTATTTAAACAACAAACTTTAAAAAATCTAGTGTACTTGGAAACCTCATGTGGCCACATCCCCTGCATGTAGTCACTGCTTCTCCTTTAACGCTCGACCCTCTGAAAATTAAAACAGGAATAAATGTTAGCTCTGAGCTGCTCTAGAAATTTGGAGTGTGCTGGGGAGTTCCTGTCGTAGCTCATTGGTAATGAACTGGACTAGGATCCATGAGGATGAGGGTTCAATACCTGGTCTTGCTTAGTGGGTTAAGGATTTGGCGTTGCTGTGACCTGTGGTGTAAGTCACAGATCCACCTCAGATCTGGAGTTGATGTGGCTGTGACGTAGGCCGGCAGCTGCAGCTCCGATTACACCCCTAGCCTGGGAACCTCCATTTGCCACATGTGCAGCCCTAAAAGCAAAATAAATAAATAAGTAAGTAAGTAAGTAAGTAAGTAAGGAACAAAGAAATTTGGAGTGTGTGCTGAACAAAACCTACCTGTTGTAGCATGAAACTGGCACAGAAATGGGAAGTATTGCTTCTTTGATTCATCTCATTATCCAGAACCCTAGACTCTTCTGTCACTGTGGGCAAAACCCTGCATGTCTTTCATTGCCCTTCTGAAGTGAAAAGTCAGCCTCAGAATGCATCTGGCATGTTTGCATGAAGGAGTGCTCCCACAGTCCTGTGTGTTATTCTCTTAAAGGTACTTTCCCTTTTCCTATTTCCCCTTTCCTTCTACACTTTTACTGTCCTCTTCTCTGACTGGAAGTGGCCTGATCTGCCCAGGTACACACTGACTGCTTGATACATGTGGTGTGCATTTCAGGTACCACATGGTGCTTATGCACTTATCAAGAATATTTTGGGGAGTTCCCGTCGTGGCTCAGTGGTTAAAGAATCCGACTAGGAACCATGAGGTTGTGGGTTCGATCCCTGGCCTTGCTCAGTGGGTTAAGGATCCGGCGTTGCCATGAGCTGTGGTGTAGGTTGCAGATGCGGCTCGGATCCTGCGTTGCTTTGGCTGTGGCAAAGGCCGGCAGCTACAGCTCCTGTTAGACCCCTAGCCTGGGAACCTCCATATGCCGCAGGTGCGGTCCTAGATAAGGCAAAAAGACAAAAAAAAAAAAAGAATATTTTGGTACTGCCTGTATGGAGACACAAGCCCATGCATTCTCAAGAGGACACTCAAGTCTGAGATGGCTCTGCTTACCAGTTTTTTTTTTTTTTTTTTTTTGGTGGGTGGTGAAATATTTAATACTGTTTATTTCTGTGCATGAATATTTCATCTTTTTAACTCAATGAGTTTTATTACACTTACGGTTGTGCAATGATCATCACAACCCAATTTTATAGCATATCCGTCCTAAACCCCCAGCCCATTCCCCCATCCCCCAACCTGTCTCTTTTGGAAACCGTATGTTTTTCAAAGTTTGTGAATCAGTATCTATTCTTCAAAGAAGTTTGTTGTGTCCTTTCTTTAGATTCCACATATAAGTGATAGCACATGATATTGGTGTCTCACTAACTTCACTTGGCATGATAATTTCTAGGTCCATCTGCACTGCTGCAAATGCCATTATTTTATTCCTTTTTATGGCCGAGTAATGTTCCATTGTGTATATGTACCACGTCTTCTTTATCCACTCCCCTGTTGATGGACATTTAGGTTCCTTCCATGTCTTGATTACTGTATATAGTACTGTAATGAACATTGGAGTACATGTATCTTTTCTTTGGATGGATGCCCATGAGTGGGATTGCTAGATGAAATGGTAATTCTAGTCTTAGTTTTTTGAGGACTCAGCATACTGTTTTCCATAGTGGTTGCACCAATTTACATTCCCACCAACAGCATTAGAAGGTTCCCCCTTCTCTACACCATCTCCAGCATTTATTGTTTGTAGACTTTTTGATGATGACTATTCTGTGTAGTGTAAGGTGATACCTCATAGTAGTTTTGATTTGCATTTCTCTAATCATTAGTGATGTTGAACATTTTTTCATGTGGTTTTTGGCCATCTGTATGTCTTCTTTGGAGAATTGTCTGTTTAGCTCTTCTGCCTATTTTTTGATGGGGTCGTTTGTGTCTTTTTTTTTTTTTGTATTGAGCTGCAGGAGGTGTTTATAAATTTTGGAGATTAATCTCTTGTCAGTTGCTTCGTTTGCAAATATTTTTCTCCCATTATGTGGGTTGTCTTTTTGTTTTGTTGAGGATTTCCTTTGCTGTGCCAAAACTTTTAAGTTTAATTAAGTCCCATTTGTTTATTTTTGCCTTTATTATCATTCTGCTAGGAGGTGGATAGGAGAAGATATTGCTGTGGTTTATGGTGGAGACTATTTGGCCTGTGTTTTCCTGCAAGAGTTTTATAGTATCTGGTCTTATGTTTAGATATGTAACCCATTTTGAGTTTATTTTTGTGTACAGGGTTAGGAAGTGTTCTAATTTCATTCTTTTGCATGTGACTGTCCAGTTTTCCCAGCACCACTTACTGAAGGTACTTTTCTCCATTGTATAGTATGCCTCTTTTGTCATAGATTAGTTGAGAGTAGGTATGTGGGTTTAATCCTGGGCTTTATATCCTGTTCCACTGATCAGTGTTTCTGTCTTTGTGCCAGTACCATACGGTTTTGATGACTGTGGCTTTACAGTATAATCTGAAGTCAGGGAGCCTGATTCCTCCAGCTCCATTTTTCTTAGGATGGCTTTGGTTATTCTGGGTCTTTTGTGCATCCAAACTTCAATATATTTTGTTCTAGCTCTGTCAAAAATGACCTTGGTGATTTGATAGTGATTGTATTGAATCTGTAGATTGTCTTGGGTAGTATAGTCATATTTACAATATTGATTCTTCCAGTCCAAGAGCATTATATATCTTTCCATCTGTTTGTGTCATCTTTGATTTCTTTCATCAGCATCTTATAGTTTTCAGATTACAGGTCTTTTGTCTCTTTAGGTAAGTTTATTCCTAGGTATTTTATTCTTTTTGAGGCAATGGTAAATGGGATTGTTCCCCTAATTTCTCTCTCTGATCTTTCATTGTTACTGCATAGAAATGCAGTTGATTTCTGTGTATTAATTTTGTATCCTACAACTTTACTAATTCATTGATGAGCTCTAACAGTTTTTTGGTAGCATCTTTAGGATTTTCTGGGTATAGTATCATGTTATATACAAAGAGTGATAGTTTTACTTCTTCCTTTCCATTTTGGATTCCTTTCATTTCTTTTTCTTCTCTGTGATTGCTGTGGCTAGGACTTCCAAAACTATGTTGAATAGTAGTGGCAAGAGTGGACACCCTTGTCTTGTTACTGATCTTAGGAGCATTCTTTCAGCTTTTCATCATTGGGAATGATGTTAGCTATGGGTTTGTCATATATGGCCTTTATTATGTTGAGGTAGGATCCCTCTATGCCCAGTTTCTGGAGGACTTTTTTTTTTTTTTTATCAGGAATGGGTATTGGATTTTGTCAGAAGCTTTTTCTGCATCTATTGAGAGGATCATATGGTTTTTACTTTTCAGTTTGCTAATGTTGTGTATCATACTGATTGATTTGTGGATATTGAAAAATCCTTGCATCCCTGGGATAAATTCCACTTGATCCTGGTGTACGATCCTTTTAATGTAATGTTGGATTTGGTTTGCTGATACTTTGTTGAGGAGTTTTGCATCTGTGTTCTTCAGTGAAATTGGCCTGTAATTTTCTTTTTTGCGTGTCTTTGTCTGGTTTTGGTATCAGTGTGATGGTGGCCTCATAGAATGGGTTTGGGAGTGGTCCTTCTGCAATTTTTTGGAGTAGTTTCAGAAGGATAGATGTTAGCTCTTCTCTAAATGTTTGATAGAATTCACCTGTGAAGCCATCTGGTCCTGGACTTCGTTTGCTGAAAGTTTTAAAATCACAGTTTCAATTTCAGAACTTGTGACTGGTTCTTTCATCTTTTCTATTTCGTCTTGGTTTAGTCTTGGAAGATTGTACTTTTCTAAGAATCTGTTTCTTCTAGGTTTTCCATTTCATTGGCATATAGTTGCTTGTAATAGTCTCTTATGATCCTTTGTATTCTTGTGATGTCTGTTGTTACTTCTCCTTTTTCATTTCTAATTTTATTGATTTGAGCCCTCTCTTTTTTTTCTTAATGAGTCTGGCTAAGGATTTATCAATTTTGTTGATCTTTTCAAAGAACCATCTTTTAGTTTCATTGATCTTTTATATGGCTTTCTTCATTTCTATTTCATTTATTTCTGCTCTGATCTTTATGATTTCTTTCCTTCTGCTAACTTTAGGTCTTGTCTGTTCTCTCTCTAGTTGCTTTAGGTGTAAAGTTAGGTTGTTTATTTGAGCTTTTTCTTGTTCCTGAGGTAGATTGTATTGCTATAAACTTCCCTCTTAGACCTGCTTTTGCTGCATTCCGTAGGTTTTGGATTGTTGTGTCTTTGTTGTCATTTGCTTCTAGGTATTTTTTAAATTCTCCTTTGATTTCTTCAGTGATCCTTTGGTTGTTTAATAGTGTGTTGTTTAGTCTCCATGTGCTCGTTTTTTTCTTATTGTTGTATAGCATTGTGGTCGGAAAAGATGCTTGATATGATTTCAATTTTGTTACATTTCTGAGGTTCGATTTGTGGCCCAGAATGTGATCAATCCTAGATAATGTTCTGTGTGCACTTGAGAAGAATGTGTATTCTGCTGCTTTTCAACAGAATGTTCTGTAAATATCTATTAAGTCCGTCTGGTCTAATGCATCATTTAGGGCCTTTGTTTCCATGTTGATTTTTCTATCTGGATGATCTCTCCATTGCTTTAAGTGGGGTGCTAAAGTTCCCTACTATTATTATATTATTGTCAGTTTCTCCTTTTAAGATTGTTAGCTGTTGCCTTACGTATTGAAGTGATCCTAAGTTGGGTGCATATATATTTACAATTGTTATATCTTCTTCTTGGATCGATCCTTTGATCATTATGTAATGTTCTTCTTTGTCTCTTTGATCATTATGTAATGTCCCTCTTTGTCTCATAATTTTTATTGTAAGGCCTACTTTATCTGATATGAATATTGCTACTCCTGCTTTCTTTTGATTCCCATTCTTCACATGGAATATTTTCTTCCATCCTCTCACTTTCAATTTGTATGTGTCCCTAGAAGTGCATTGGGTCTCTTGAAGACAGTGTGTATATGGGTCTTGTTTTTGTATCCATTCAACCAGTCTATTTCTTTTGGTTGGAGCTGTAGTCCATTAACATTTAAGGTAATTATTGATATGTATTGTTCTTATTGTCATTTTATTAACTGTTTTGGATTTGTTTTTGTCGCTCTTTTTTCTTCCCTTCTCATTTCTTTTGTGGTTTGATGACTATCTTTAGTGTTATATTTGTGTGTGTATCTATTTCAGATTTTTGGCTTGCAGTTACCCTGAAGTTTTGATATAGGAGTCTATATATACATACAAGATTTTTTCAAGTTGTTGCTCTCTTAATTGAAAGTGCATCTCCAGTGTGCTACATTTTTGTACCCTCCTCACGATTTCTGATTTTGGCAGCATATTTGCATATTTCCTACTATTACTGTATATATGCCTTTACTGGTGAGCCTTGTCATTTGTAATATTGTTGTTTCTAGTTGTGGCCTTTCTTTTCCACCTAGAGAAGTTCCTTTAGTATTTGTTGTAAAGCCGATTACATGGTGCTGAATTCTCTTAGCTTTTGCTTGTTTATAAAGCTTTTGATTTCTCCTTCATATCTGAATGAAAGCTTTTCTGGGTAGGGTAATCTTGGTTGGAGGTTTTTTCCTTTCATCAGTTTAAGTATATAGTGCCACTCTTTTCTGGCCTGCAGAGTTTCTGCTGAAAAATCTGCTTATAACCTTATGGGGGTTCCCTTGTATGTTGTTTCTTTTCCCTAGCTGCTTTCCGTATTTTCTCTTTGTCTTTAATTTTGGTTAGTCTCATTAATATGTGTCTTGGGGTGTTTCTCCTTGGGTTTATTTTATATGGTACTCACTGTGCTTCCTGGATTTGACTGAGTGATTCCTCTCCCATGTTAGGGAAGTTCAGCTATTATCCCTTAAAATATTTTCTCTGGCCCTTTCTCTCTTCTCCTTCTGGCACCCCATAATACAGTTGTTTATGTGTTTAATATTGTCCCAGAGTTCTCTTAGACTGTGTTCATTTCTTTCTTTCTTTCTTTTTTGTCTTTTTGCCTTATCTAGGGCCGCACACACGGCACATGGAGGTTCCCAGGCTAGGGGTCTAACAGGAGCTGTAGCCGCAGGCCTTTGCCACAGCCACAGCAACGCGGGATCCGAGCTGCGTCTGCAACCTTCACCACAGCTCACGGCAACACCGGATCGTTAACCCACTGAGCAAGGCCAGGGATCGAACCCACAACCTCATGGTTCCTAGTCGGATTCGTTAACCACTGAGCCACAACGGGAACTCCTATCTTCATTTCTTTTCAATCTTTTTTTCTCTTTTCTGCATCAGTGATTTCCACTAGTCTGACCTCCGCTTCACTTATTCATTCTTCTGTCTCCTTTATTCTTCTGCTGGTTGCTTCTAATGAATTATTTCAGTTATTATATTTTGCATTTCTGCCTGCTTAATCCTTAAATCTTCTATGTCTTTGCTCAGTGTTTCTTGCAATTTATCAGTGTTTGCCTCCAATTTCTTTCCAATATCGTGAATCATCTTTACTGTCATCCATCTAAAGTCTATTTTTGTGGAGCTTGGTAATCTCCAGATCACTTAGCTGTTTTTCTGTTTTTGTTTTTTTTTTCTTGCTCCCATCTCTGGGTTATAATTCCCTGCCTTTTAATTTTGTATAGACTGTTGATGTAGTCTTTTTGCAGACAATAGAGATGTAGCCTCTCTTGCTTCTGATGTCTGCCTGCCTTGTGGCTCAAGCTGGTATGGGGGCTTGCTGTAGGTTTCCTGATGGGAGGGACTGGTGCCTGCCCACTGGTAGGTGGGGCTGATTCTTATCTCTCTGGTTGATGGGGCCTTGTCTCTGGGTGAGATTAAAGGTGGCCATGTGCCTGGGTGGTTGGCAGGTTGGCAGTGTGTGTGGGGGGGTATCTTTAGGCAGCCTGTTTGCTGGTGGGTGGGGCTGTGTTCCCACCCAGATTATTGTTTGGCCTGGGGCTTCTCAGCCCTGATGGGTGGGGTTAGATTTTTCCAGAATGGCCACCTCTAGAGAAGCACACACCGATGATTATTCCCAAGACCTTTGCCTCCAGTGCCCTTCTGCCACAAGCCACAGTCACCCCTTGTTTTCCCAGGATATCCTCCAAGAACTACAGTCAGGTCTGACCCAGATTCCTGTGGATTCTCTGCTTTGCAGAGATTGGGAACCAGTACACATGAGAGCCTGTGTGCACCTTTCAAGAAGGGAGTTTCCATTTTCCCCAGTCCCATAGAGTTCCTACACACAAGCCCCACTGGCCCTCAGCACCAGATGCTCTGGGGGCTCCTTCTCCCAATGCCAGATCCCCAGGTATGGGGACCTGACGTGGGGCTCAGAACTCTCACTCCCATAGGTGAGTCTCTGTAATATAGCTACTTTCCAGTCTGTTGGGCCCCCATCCAGTGGGTATTGAGTTGCTTATATCCTGTAATCGCCCCTTCTACTATCTTGATGTAGCCTCCTCTTTGTCTTCTGGAGTAGAGTATCTTTTTTGATAGTTTGTAGTCTATTTGGTTGAAGGTTGTTCAGCAGTTGATTGTAATTTTGTTGCTTTTATGAGAGAAGGTGAGCACCAGTCCTTCCATTCTACCATCCTAATCCCTCTGTTTTTTAGATTTAAAAATTTAGTGCCCCAGGAAAAAGTGGTTTAGGAGCTGAAAAACATCATAGGCATCTTAAGGAGATCTCTGAAAAAGAATACAGCACTATTTTCGTGCCTTGTTAGATATAAGGCCATTCTGTCACTGTAAGAAAAAATATGAATTTGGAGTTCCCGTATTGGCGTATCGAAAACGAATCCGACTAGGAACCATGAGGTTGTGTGTTTGATCTCTGGCCTCACTCAGTGGGTTAAGGATCTGGTGTTGCCATGAGCTGTGGTGTAGGTTGCAGAGACGGCTGGATTCTGGCATTGCTGTGGCTCTGGTGTAGGCCAGAAGCTGTAGCTCTGATTAGACCCCTAGCCTGGGAACCATATGCTTGTGGGTGTGGCCCTAAAATGACAAAAAGACAAAAAAAAGAGTAATATGAATTAGGTTCAGTTTGGTTCTTTGGTATGTTTGGCATGTTCGAGATAAAACAAAAAAAAAAAATGAAAGCGTTTCATTGTCTGCATTGTGTGAAGGAACAGTGGTCTGAGGCAGAATGAGTTGCAGAAAGGGCTGTATTTTTGTGAAAATTTTAGTAAATTTTCTGGCTTTTTTTCCCACCTTTAAAGAAGACCTGGGACACAGAAGCATTAAATGTTAAAACTGATTCAAAATTAAATCTCCAAAACATTGCTGAGGGAAATTAAATGGAGAGAGTTCAGGTTCATGGATAGGAAGACTCAATATTGTAAAGATGTCAGTTCTCACTGAATTGATACATTGATTCAGTGCATCCTACTCAAAATTTGCCAGAATTTACAAATTGCCTCTGAAACTCATATGGAAACACTCAAACAACTAATAAAGAAGAACAGAGATGGAGGACTCACACTACCTGGTACAACAGTTACAATAAAACCACGTAAATCAAGGCAGTGTGGTATCAGCATTGAGATCACCAGATGGGCCAGTGGATCAGAGGAGAGTGTCCAGGTAAACTTACATATATGTGGCCACTGACCTACAAAGGCACAAAGGCAGGTCAGTTGTTCCAGGGCAGTTAGATATGGTCGAAACGATTGGATATCCATATACAAGAAAAAAAAATTTGTTCCCTCATATCATATTCACAAATTAATTCAAAATAGATCATAATCTAAATATATGACCTAAATATATAATTACTTTTAGAAAAGAGGAGAAAACTGTGGGTTAGGACACACTATCTCAGATATGAAACCAAAAGCATGATTCATGAAAGAATAAAAGGATGAATTGGACTTTATCAACATTAAAATCTGTCCTTCAAAAGATACTATTATGAGAATGAAAAGAAGAGCCACAGGTAAGGAGAAAATATTTATAAGTCACATACCTGAGAAAAGATTTGCGTGCAGAATATTTCAATAACTGTCAAAAAACAATAGTAGGAGTTCCTGTCGTGGCTCTGTGGTTAACGAATCTGACTAGGACCCATGAGGTTGCGGGTTCAATCCCTGGCATCACTCAGTGGGTTAAGGATCTGGCATTGCCGTGAGCTGTGGTGTAGGTTGCAGACATGACTCGGATCCCACATTGCTGTGGCTGTGGCGTTGGCCAGCGGCTATAGCTCCAATTAGACCCTTAGCCTGGGAACCTCCATATGCCACAGATGCAGCCCTAGAAAAAGACAAAAAAAAAAAAACCCTGTAGTAAGGAATTAAACAGTTTTAAACGTGAGTAAAATATGTGAACAAGTATTTCACCAAGGAAGTGATACAAATGGCATATAAACACATGAAAAGATATTCATCATAATTAGTCATTAGAAAAATGCAAATTAAAACCACAGTGAGACACTGCTAATACCTATTGGAATGGCTAAAATGAAAGCCCAACTACACTAAGTGTTGGTGAGTCAGTGGAGTAACTGGAGTTCTCATACACTGCTGGCGGGAATGTGGGATAGCACAACCACTTTGGAAAATAATTTGGCAGTTTCTTAAAAACTTAAAAGGACACCTGCCAGGTGATCTAGGCATTCTACTCTTAGACATTTTCCCAAAAATAATGAAGTCCACATAGATATATACACAGATGGTCATAGCAGCTTAATCTGTAATGTCCAAAGGCTTCAAACAACCCAAATGTTCATCAATGGGTAAATGGATAGAAAAAAAAAAAAAAAACTGTGGCACATCCATTCAATAGAATACTACTCAGCAATATGAAGGCATGAACTGTTGATATACATTGTTGCATGGCTGGATATCCATATGGTTATACTGAATTAAAGAAGCCCATTTTTTTAAAAACTGTATATTCTATAGAATTCCATTCATATAAAATACGGTGAAATGAAAACTAATGTATAGAGACAGGGGATCAGTGATTGCCTGTGAGTAGGGGATGTGGAAAGTGTGAGAAGGATGTATTTTTTAAAGATCACAAGGAAGCTTTGGGGGTCATGGACGTATTTATTCATTGAGGCCATGGGTTCGTGGTGATTGGCATATGTCAAAGTGTATCAAATTTTTTACTTGAAAAAGTATATTTTATCCTTTCAGGAGTCCCTAAGACTACCATGTGTTCGATGATTTACTAGGACCCCTAGCACCCAGCATGTGGTTGTACTCGTGGCTAAGATGCATTACCATGACACAGTAAGGATCTGTGGCCAGATCAGTGAGACGAGACAGTGAGTAAGGATCTGTAAAGACAGTAAAAAAATAAATAAATAAAAAGTAAAAAAAATTTTTGAAAAGGTATCTGTAAGTAAAAAAAGTATCTGTAAAGTAAAAAAAAAAAAAAAAAGATCCATTAAAAAAAAGTAAGGATCTATAAAGACAGTAAAAAAAAAAGTTAAAAAAAAACATCTAGGGTTGGAGTTCCTGTTGTGGCTCAGTGGTTAACGAATCCGACTAGGAACCATGAGGTTGTGGGTTCGATCCCTGACCTTGCTCAGTGGGTTAAGGATCCGGCGTTGCCATGAGCTGTGGTGTAGGTTGCAGACGCGGCTCGGCTCCCTCGTTGCTGTGGCTGTGGTGTAGGCCGGCAGCTACAACTTCTGTTAGACCCATAGCCTGGGAACCTCCGTATGCCACGGGTGTGACCCTAGATAAGTCAAAAAGACAAAAAAAGAAGAAAAAGGAAAACAAATCATCTAGGGTTAAGAGATGTAGACTCTTGTCTTTGGGATGGAAAAGCACGGAGATCCTGCTGTAAAGCACCAGGAACTATGTCTAATCACTTGTGACAAATCTATATATGTATGATTAACCAGGTCACCACGCTGCACAGATGAAAAATTGACAGAAAATTATAAACCAGCTATAATGGAAAAAAAATCATTATATTAAAAAAAAAAAACTAAGGAAAAGTTAAAAAGTAAAAAAAAAGACAGTAATAAAATAATCTGTAAAGTCAAGACAGTAAAAAAGGATCTGTGGGGAGTTCCCATCGTTGCTCGGCAGAAATGAACCTAACTAGTAACCATGAGGATGTGGGTTCCATCCCTGGCCTTGCTCAGTGGGTTGGGGATCTGGCATTGCTGTGAGTTGTGGTGTAGGTCACAGGCGCGTCTCAGATCTGGTGTGGCTGTGGCTGTGGCCAGCAGCTGCAGCTCCAATTTAACCCCTAGCCTGGGAACTTCCATAAGCTGACAGAAAAGAAAGGGAGGGGGCAGACAGTGATAAAAGACAGTGAATAAGGACCTGAGTAAGGATCTGTAGCCAGATCAGTGAGAAAAGACAGGAGGAAGGGCCTGGGGGAATCCAAAAACTTCCCGTGTCCTCTCCCTCCCAGGAGGGGTCACAGAGGACACCTTCCCTTCAGCAGCAAAACTAACCACGGGGGTATGGTTGTTATGTTACTGAAACCCGTTAAAGGTTCAGGGTGTTTGTTAGAGGCTGGTTGCACAGGCACCTTCTGCCCTTCAGTATTTCACATTCCCAGAAGGAAAATGTATTTAGTGGCTTCAGCTGGCAAAACAACCTTATCAGCAAGAGAACTGCTTCAAAAGCCAGATCACACTCAGGGCTCTTAACCCTTTTCTGCAGTTACAGCTCACTACTTTTTAAAATTTATCATATAAGTGAATACGAGTTAGCACAAGGCAATGGTGATTTATTGAAAAAGTGATAGATTGTAAAAATAGTAATTTCAGATTTGTGTGAGAGCAATAGAGTGGACTCTTCATTACCTGGATTACTTCATACTCTAAAATCTTCTCTGGAGTGAGGTGGGGTGTGGGAGTTCCCTTGTGGCTCAGTGGGTTAAGGGTCCAGCATTGTCACTGCAGCAACTCAAGGTCACTGCTGTACCACAGGTTCAGTCTCTGGCCCTGAATCTTCCACATGCTGTGGGCATGGCCAAAAGTACAGAGCCTCCCTGGAGTGACGTGGGTGGTAATAAATAAGTAAAATCGGGACACTTGGCAAATGGGAGCTTTGAGTTATTTTCATTGTTTAATAATATGATTTTTCACATATTTGAAAATCTTTCCCAAGTATGTAATTTTTCTTCCTTTCATTAAGAAGTTCCTTGATGATAATCGTTATTTTAATCATTTAATTGACCATGACTGAATTCTGTAGCAAATAAAAGGTAAAGCCTGGGGGTTGAAATTATAATGACTTCCGCAGTGGGCCCACCTGCCACAGCCGTGTGGTTTATGTCCTGCCCAAGGACACCTCCAGCTGGAAGGATGAGGAGAGCTGAAATCCAGCCTGTGCTTTGATGGTCAGGCCAGGGCCCCAGCACAAATATGTCTGCCCAAGAAAGGGGCACCTGTTTCCGGTTTGCACAGAGGTGCCATGTGGGCTGAGTGTGGCCCCAGCACGTGCCCTGGAAGGAGGTGATGGTAGTAGTTTTCCCCCAAAAGTGCTGCCCCCTACTGGCCAGCTTTGTTGTGAACATGCCTTTCCCTTAAAAAAAATCCGGAAGGTAACTTTCAGTTGAGGGCTGTCCTTAACTGGAGCTCCCCCAAGTACAAGAGCGTTTGCTAGGAGAGGACCAGGGATTTCAGCTGCCTCTGTGGGGCCTTTCCACTCTGGTATGGTCCAGCTGCCTTTGAAAGGCAGGTGAATTTAGGAATGTGTGTCTTTAGGAGGATGCCTGGTGTCTGTTCTGTATTTGGTTCCTGTTATTAATGTCCCTGCCATGACGTCTTTGTGTCTATAACAATTTAAAAAAGTAAAATCATTTTTTATGGCTGAGTGGTATTCCATTGTGTATATATACCACATCTTCTTAATCCATTCATCTGTCGATGGACATTTAGGTTGTTTCCATGTCTTGGCTATTACGAATAGTGCTGCGGTGAACATGAGGGTGCATGTATCTTTTTCAAGGAAAGTTTTGTCTGGATATATGCCCAAGGGTGGGATTTCTCGGTCATATGGTTGAGGGGGAGTGGGGGGAGTGGGATGGATTGGGAATTTGGGGTTAATAGATGCAAACTATTGCCTTTGGAATGGATAAGCAATGAGATCCTGCTGTGTAGCACTGGGAACTATGTCTAGTCACTTATGGTGGAACATGATGATGTGAGAACAAAGAATGTATACATGTATGTGTGACTAGGTCACCTTGCTGTACAGTAGAAAATTGACAGAACACTGTAAACCAGTATAAGGGAAAAATAAAAATAATTATTAAAGAATAAAACAAAATAAAAAATAAAATCAGAGAAAGGCAACTCCTGTGGCGTCTCTGCATGAAATTGTTGCTGTTACTGGGTAATAAGATTTCCTAAGGGGGGGTGCTAAATCTCCTCATATCTAGAGGAACCAAGTATTGTTTATGATTCCACTTTGAGACAAATAGTATTTGACAGTCACAACTTAGGTGCAGATAAGTGATGTTCAGACACTGACCACTTTCTCTCAGCTGTGGGCATCTGGCTGAGTCTGACAGCATGTGGCGGTGGACCCCGGTAGCCCAAAAGAGGTGGACTGGGGTATAGTCTGTCAGCAGAAGGGTTCTATTTGGAATTTTTCTCCTTTTGGGAATCCAGGCCCCCCTCATTTCTTCCTTGTAGCTCACCTTCCTTCCCTCCCGTTAGCTCTTTTACCTAAGGAACCTTAAACCGCATCTCTCTCCCCTCTTTGTAGATGCGAACTACACGCAAGGTCTCTGTCTGGCCAGTGGGTCTGGTTGGCGGACGCCGCTATGAACGTCCATTGGTGGAAAACGGCAAAGTCGTCGGCTGGTACACAGGCTGGAGAGCAGACAGGCCTTTTGCCATTGACATGGCAGGTAAGGCATGTGGGGTGGTGGTGCATGGTCCTGCCTCCTCATCCTACTGGCTCTCCCGTGCACTAGAGGCAGGGAGCTCTGAAAAATTGCTTTGGCTAAAACCTAGGTTGTGTTAATTCAGCAAGTGAACTGTTTAAACCTTCAAAGGCAGCCTTTTGGTTGATTCAAGGAGAATGGGATTTTTGGAGTGATTAGAAAATGCTCTTTCCATTCCATTTTGTCACCTGTCCACAACACCATCCCTTTATCCAGCAAATGTTGATGTGCTGGATGCTGGGCTGGCCAGTGGGGAGTTGGATGGTGGGAACCAGAGCTGGCCCCACAGGGCTCCGTGGCCTGTCCCTTTCTGGGTCTTGCTCTACAAGTCCATTTGGTTATAATATATCACATGGTTATTGATAATTTTAATAGTGATATGGTATAGGCAAGATCATTTTAGTGCTTATCGATCCATTTAATGGCTAATACATAAAATCATGATGACTGGTTTTTCCAACATGTATTAATGTTGAGTATAATAACTGTCTTTTAGAGTTCCTATCCTCTGACCAATTGAATAAAACCTGTAATAGACCACAGATTCTAAAATGCTACTTTATCGTAAAGTGACTCATTTTCTGAGTTATATAAAATGATGGCTGTGATAACTGTGGAAAGATGTGGTTTGAAACATGAAGCGTGGAAGCAAGGAAAAAAACCAACACATCTATAACCTAGAAGATGAAGGCAGAAAAGCTTCAAAATTGATCTCATCTATCTTCAGCTCTGAAACAGAGCTCTGTCTGTAAGCCTATGCTTGGCCAATCTTTTGTGTGTATTTCCCTGCTGCAGTTGGAATCACTATGCTCAGAATTCTGATGGGATGGAGGCTGTGTTCTGAACTGGTTTCATCACTTTTATTCTGACAGTAGTATACATTTTAGGGAGTAAGGTTATGAAGAGGGAACGAGAAGTTCTGTGAACCTTTTTGGAGACACGGTCTTCTACACCACCTCATGGGAGAAGACAGACTAGGATATTTTAACTCAACACTTAACAGCATTTGCTGAGTTCCAACTTTGTGAGATCATGTGTCGTGGTCTCTAATCCAAGGTCAGTCTAGATCTCTAATCTCTCCTGGGTTCCCTCTCTGCATCCTGACCTCTCCAGCCCTCTTCCAACCCAAGCTTGGCAGTCTTCCTTAGTCCCCAGTTCTTGCAGCCCCACAACTGAGCTAGCATCTCTACTAAAGCATCTTCCTGAAGACAGAGAGGCAGGTCAGCCATATTGGAAGGTCCCAAGGATTCTCAAAAGAGGCATCTCCTCAATCAAGACTGAGTTTGTGGCTCTGAAAAAACAAGGCTGACTGTAACATGTCTTTAGAGAATCCAGGTTTTTGCTGCTCAGAAGTGTAAGTTTGAGCAGAAAACCTGAGGAACAACTGTTAGTCTAAATCTTGTGCTTCTCTTAGTTTCCTTGTGTAGAATGAGGCAGTGGCATGAATGAGCACTGAGTTCTTCTCTGATGCATCCTTCCTTTCCCTGGCTTCCTACCTTGGGAAGCTCAAATGAAAGTCTAGGTCTCTGGATTCTAAGTGAGGATGTGACTGCCAAAGCAGCCAGGTGGCAGATGTTTGGTCTTTTCCTTTCCTAGAGCCTTGCCTGAACTCCCCAGGAATTTTAAGTCTCCCATGGGATCTCTACACATCACCCCGCAAGGTCACTTTAAGATGAGGGATATGTGAATAAATCTTCCTGGATTTTGCTATAAGAACTTTATGTAGATGATCACATA
The DNA here is from genome assembly GCA_004024745.2 of Catagonus wagneri. Taxonomy (NCBI): domain Eukaryota; kingdom Metazoa; phylum Chordata; class Mammalia; order Artiodactyla; family Tayassuidae; genus Catagonus; species Catagonus wagneri. The sequence goes on along the minus strand of PVHT020000078.1, from coordinate 4,252,294 downwards.
TCTAGTAGACCCACGAGTACTTTGCTTTGTTCTCCCCAGAATTTAGATCCAAATACATATACCTAAAATTCAAGGAAGGCACAAGGGTTCTGTGAATTAGACCTGGCTGGTGACAAAATATTTGTTACTCTTACAATGCCAAAATCTCTGGGAAACTTTTTTCCATGACATGACTGAAACTTGGATTTTTCTTAGCATTTTAATATACTTTCAAGGCATACTAGCTGTCATAAAATAAATGATTTGCTTGTTTTGTATTAATTATCCTTATTTTAAATAGGAATAGAATTTCTGTCTCAAAGAAAACAACTTTTGAAACACTGAATTATTTTCTTCACACATGAATTTGCTTGGTAAATTAGTTTTCTGTGAATATTGATATTTTTTGGAATCCTTTAAGTAAGAGTGATTCGGTTGATCTAAGATAAAGATCTGAGTTCTCATTCTAAAACTTGAAATTTCAGTTTTGCTTAGATTCTGTATGATTCATTTATTCTTAGTGGGAAAAGAGAAAAGACTTGTTGGATGTTTATGTATAAATGGTACTTCCCACCTCGTTTTCAAGGGATACACACAAACACACACACTCATCATCTCTTGAGATTTGATCCCTGGCCCAGGAATGTCCATATACCATGGGTGCAACCAAAAAAAAAAAATCACTTCCAATCAACAAACACATGAAGATTGAATGTGAGAATATGGGAAAAGGTATTCCATGTAAATGGAAATGAAAAGCAGGGATAGCAGTAGTTATGTCAGTTAAAACACTTTAAAACAGACTGTAACGAGTGAGGAAGGATATTATATAGTAATAAAATATCAATCCAACAAGACGATACAATTATAAATATATATCACCCATTATAAGAGTACCTAAATACATAAAGTAAATATTAATAGAAAGGGAGAAATTGATAGTAATACAATATTAGTAGAGACTTGAACATCATACTTATGGACTGATCATCTAGACAGAAAATCAATACAGAAAACTGGCTTTAAATGACAGTAGATGGGATGAATAGATACATAGAGAACATTTCATTCAAAAACAGCAGAACACATTCCATTTGAGTGTGCACGAAACATTCTCCCAGATAGATCACATAGTAGCCACAAAACAAGTCTCAATGTATTTAAGAAATTAAAATCCATATTTCCTGTCATGGCTCAGTGGTAATGAGACTGGCTAGTTCCATGAGGACACAGGTTCAATCCCTGGCCTCACTCAGTGGGTTAAAGGATTCAGCATTGCCATGAGCTGTGGTGGAGGTTGCAGATTTGGCTTGGATCTGGTGTTCCTGTAGCTGTGGCATAGGCCAGCAGCTGCAGTTCCATTTGACTCCTAGCCTGGGGACTTCTATATGCTGCAGGTGCAGTCATAAAAAGCAAAGAAAAAGAAATTAAAATCATATCAAGCATCTTATCTGACCACAATGGTATGAGACTAGAAATCAAGCACACAAAAAAATGAAAAAAAAAAAAAAAGCCACTTGTGGAAGCTAAACAACATGCTGCTAAACAACAAATAGGTCTTGAAAAAAATCACAGAGGAAATAAAAAAAAATACCTGGAGACAAATAAAAATGGAAATATAAAGTACCAAAATCTATGGGATACAGCAAAAGCAGTTCAAGAGGGAAGATTATAGGGATACAGGCCCACCTCAGGAAATAAGAAAAGTCTTACGTAAACAATCTAACATTTTGCCTAAAGAAACTAGGAAAAGAACAAACAAAACCCAAAGTTAGTTGAAGGAAAGAAATCCTACAGATCAGAGTGGAAATAAATAGAGACTAAAACAAAAAAAAAAATCAATGAATCTAAGAATGGTACTTTGAAAAGATGAACAAATTGAAAAGCTTTAGCCAAACTCATCAAGAAAAAATACCGAGGGTCCAAATAAATAAAATCAGAAATGAAAGAGGAGATATTACAACCAACATCACAGACATATAAAGGATTGTAAGACATTACTACAGAAAATTATGTGCCACTAAAATGGACAACCTAGAAGACACGGACAAATTCCTAAAAATGTACAATCTCTCAAGACTGAATCAGGAAGAAATAGAAAATATGAACAGAACAATTACCACTAATAAACTTGAATTGCTAAGTTAAAAACTCCCAACAAACAAAAGTTTAGGACCAAACTGTTTCGTAGGTGAATTCTACCAAAAATTTAAAGAGCTAACACCTATTCTTCTTGGACTATTCCAAAATTATGCTTCCTGACTCATCATTTGAGGTCAGCAGCATTCTGATTTTTGATAGATGCAAAAATCCTCAACAAAATATTAGCAAACTGAATTCAACAGTACATTAAAATGATCATACACCCTGATCAAATGAGGTTTATCCCAGGTATGCAAGGATGGTTTAGTATCCACAAGTCAATCAGTGTGACACACCACATTAACTAAATAATAAAAATCTTAGTAGATGCAAAAAAACTTTTGAGAAAATTCAACATACAGTTATGATTAAAACTCAAAGTGATAGAAGGTATAGAAGAAACATACCTCAATATAATGATGGTCATATATCACAAAAACACAGCCATTATACTCAATGGTGAAAGGCTTAAAGCATTTCCTCTAGGATGAGAAGACAAGGGTGGCCACACTCATCAGCATAGCGTTAGAAGTCCTAGCCACAGTAGTTAGACAAGAAAAAGAAATAAAAGGATTCCAGATTGGAAAGGGAGAAGTAAAACTGTCACTATTTGCAGATGACATGACACTACATAGAGAAAAATTCTAGAGAAGCCATCAAAAAACTATTAGAAATAATAACTGAATTCAGTAAAGTTTCAGTACACAAAATTAACTGTTGCGTTTCTACAGTTAATAGAGAAATTAGGAAAATAACACCACTTACAAATGCATTGAAAGGAATAAGTTGCCTAGGAATAAATCTAACCAAAGAGATAAAAGTCTTGTACTCTGAAAACTATATGATAGAAATTAAAAACAACACAGACTACTGGACAATGTACTGTGTTCATGCATTGGAGAAATTAATGTTGTTAAAATCTGTAGACTATTTACAGAGTTAGTATAATCCCTATCAAAAAACTAACAGCATTTTTCACGGGAGAATACTAAAATTTATAAGGAACCAAAAAGACCCAAAATAGCCAAAGCAGTCTTGAGAAAGCAGAACAAACCTGGAAGTATCATGATCCTTGATGTATGACTGTGTTACAAAGCTATAGTCATCAAAATGGCATAATATTGGCAGAAAAATGGACATGTAGATCAGTGGAACAATAAAGGAGAGCCTAGAAAAAAATACTGATATAGTTAATTAATAACAAAGGAGTCAAAAATATACAGTAACATATAAATCGTTAAATAAATGATTTTGGGAAAACTGGACAGCTACATGGCAAAAGAAATGAAACTGGACTACTTTTTCATACCCTATATAAAAATCTATATAAAAATAAACTCAAAATGGATTAAAGACAGAAACACAAGGCCTGAAAACATGAAACTAAAAGAAAACATAGGGGTTCATTATGGCTCAGTGGTTAATGAATCCGACTAGGAACCATGAGGTTGCAGGTTCAATCCCTGGCCTCGCTCAGTGGGTTAAGCATCCGGCGCTGCTGTGAGCTATGGTGTAGGTTGCAGATGCGGCTTGGATCCCACGTTGCTGTGGCGTAGGCCATAGCTCCCATTAGCTCTCTAGCCTGGGAACCTCCACATGCCACAGGTGCGGCCCTAAAATGACAAAAGACAAAAAAAAAAAACAAAAAAACAAAAAACCATAGGCAGTGTGCTCTTTGACATCAGTCACAACAATGTGCTTTTAGATCTGTCTCCTTAGGCAAGGAAAGGAAAAATAAATGGGACTGCATCAAACTAAAGAGATTTTGTACAGTGAAGAGAAATATCAAGAAAATGAAAAGTCAACCTACTGAAAGGGTGAAGATATTTACAAATGATTAGATAAGGGATTAATATCCAAAATAAACAATGACCTCTTACAGCTCAATATAAAAAAAGAAAAAGATTAAAAATAGGCAGAGGACCTGAATAGACATTTTTCCAAAGAGGGCATGCAAATAACCACCAGACCCATGAAAAGGCATTCAGCATCACTAATCATCAGGGAAATGCAAATCAAAACCACGCTGAACTATCACCTTATGCCTGTCAAAAGGCAACAAATAGCTAGCGTTGGTGAGGATGTGCACTGTTGGTGGCAATATAAGTTGGTACAGCCACTGCAGAAAACAGTATGGAGATTTCACAAAAAGTTCAAAATAGAACTGTCATCCAATAATTTTACTTCTGGATATTTATCTGAAGAAAACAAAAACACTAATGTCAAAGGATATATGGACCCCAATGTTCATAGCAGCATTATTTACGACAGCTAAGATATAGAAGCAACAGAAGTGTCTGTCAACAGATGAATGGATAAAGAAGATGTATGTGTGTGTCTGTGTATGTATACACAGTGGAATATTGTTCAGCTATAAAAACAAAAATGAAATCTTGCCTTTGTGATAGCATGTGTGGATATAGAGTATATTGTGTTAAATACCATTTATCTCACATATATGTGGAATCTAAACAAAACAAAACAGAAAATGAAAACACCTTAATAGAAACAGAGAACATACAGGTAGCTACCAAAGAAGGGGGTGGGAGGTGGGCAAAATAGATGAGGGGGATTAAAAGATATAATTCTCTAGTTATAAAATAAATAAGCCCTGGGGATGTAATATCCAGCATAAGGAATATGGCCAATAGTGTAATAACTTTGGGGACAAATGGTTACTAGGCCTATGTCATGGTCATTTCATAATTTATGCAAATCTCAAATCATTATGTAGTACACCTGAAACTAACATAACATTGTAATTAGATATAGTTCCCTGTGCTATACAGCAGGATCTCATTGCTTATACACTCCAAATGAAATAGTCCTCATCTATTAACCCCAAACTCCCAGTCCATCCCACGCCTCTTCCCCTCCCCGCTGGCAACCACAAGTCTGTTCTCTATATCCATGAGTTTGTTTCTTTTCTGTAGATAGGTTCATTTCTGCCATATATTAGTTTCCAGGTATAAGTGATATCATATGGTATTTTTCTTTCTCTTTCTGGCTTACTTCACTTAATATGAGAATCTCTAGTTCCATCCGTGTTGCTGCAAATGGCATTATTTTGTTCTTTTTTATGGCTCAGTAGTATTCCACTGTGTGTATGTACCACATCTTCTGAATCTATTCATCTGTCAATGGACATTTAGGTTGTTTCCATGTCTTTGCTATTGTGAATAGTGCTGCAGTGAACACAGAGGTGCATGTATCTATTTGAATGAAAGTTTTGTCTGGATATATGCCCAAGAGTGGGATTGCTGGGTCATTTGGTAGTTATATGTTTAGTTTCCTAGGTATCGTCATACCATTTTCCATAGTGATTGTACCAGTTTACATTCCCACCAACAGTGTAGGAGGGTTCCCGTTTCTCCACACCCTCTCCAGCATTTGTTAGTGGCAGACTTATTAATGATGGCCATTCTGACTGGTGTGAGGTGGTATCTCATGGTAGTTTTGATTCGCATTTCTCTAATAATCAGTGATATTGAGCATTTTCTCATGTGCCTCTTAGCCATCTGTATGACTTCTTTGGGGAAACGTCTGTTCAGGCCTTCTGCCAATTTTTCAATTGGGTTGTAAAAATGAAAATATTTTTAAAGAAACAAAACAAAGTCAAATGTATTTCTTTAAAAAAAAAATCAACTTAAAAAGAGCCCATATGTAGCATTTCCACAGCTGTCTTGCTTTGAGGGATTGAGCGTATATTCAGTAGAAGCCCCTCAGGGTCTGTCCCATTTATATTTCTGTGAAGCCACAGCCTAGCCCCTCCCCAGAAGCGTATTTGCGTATCAGACATTGGAACTGGAATACTCTGAGCCCTGTGAAAGCAGGGACCATGTCTGCTTGTTCATCACTGTATATCAGGGTTACAAGCTTAAATGTGTACAGGAACTGGCTAAAAAAACCCAAGTGAATGAAGGTATTGGGTAGGGAAAAGGTAATAGTTGGCAATAGAAGCGGTAAGGAGCGGTTGGGACCCACCTTCTAAAGCCTGCTGTGGGCAGCTGGTTATCTCCTGCCTGGCAGCATTCTGATTTTTCTAGAAAAGTCAGAGACCTGGATTTTTATAGGAAATCTCCATTCATCTTTTTTGCAGCTTTTCAAATACTGTGCTAGGAAACACCACAAATCCTTGAGATCTATCCAGCTCACAAATTACCTTTATTTATATTCAGTGTCAGGTACAGGGTAGACCCTAATAGCAATAAAACCACCCAAGCAAGTGCTATGTGCCAGACACCGTTCTAGACACTTGACACGTATTGACTCCTTTAATTCTCACAACAACCTTGGGAAATAGGTATTATTACTCCCCCTCGTTTTCCGTATGAGAGCAGTGAAAAACCAAGATGTTAATTAACTTGCCCAAGGCCAAACAGTAAGTCATGGAGCCAGGATCCAGGTGAAGTGTTCCAGCTCCAGATTTGGTGTTGGTAAGCTTTGTGTTCCAGTTCCTGAAAAACAAAGGTGCCAAGGTGCACAGGCAGACATGGTGTATAAGGCGTAGGAATGAGCCAGATTTCATGTAACCCAAGTGTCTGGCTGAAATAGGTATCCCCGAGATGTTCCTCTGAGCAGTGAATGTGGACACCACTGCTGCCTCACTTCTGCCATGTTTCTGAGGTCTGGGGTAACCATCATCCTAGTTAACTTGATGTTCTTGACATTTTAACTAGGCATCCCTTTAAGCACATGTCCTGGGTTTTTAATCTTTTAAACAGTTTCAGAAATTTATTAAAAATATTTTTAAATGGAATTTTTATAGTTTTTAAAATGTTTATTGTCAAAAATATTAATGTGATTTATTGTTAGCACTCTTTTACTTCTCAAGAGGTGTCTTTGAATAATTTTTTCATGGTCACACCCCCAAGTGCCCAGCAGAGTGCCTGGTACATGGCAGACAGTCAGCCACTGTTTGAATTTACCCAAAAAGTGTGAATTAAATTGTGGATAGTTGTTATTTTATTGGAATAGAGATGCATTAAGATGAAAATAGTGTCTTATCAATTGCCTTTGTACCATGTTGCTGGGTCTTTGATGGGTACGTTGTTGGTCTGGGGTTTTAATCGTTTTAGAAAAGAACACAAATACAAAGTGAACGTTTTTTAACTTTTCCCTGTGTATTCTTTTTTGAGACTCTTACAGCATTTCTGTTAAATTTTAATCTTGAAATATACATACAGAAAATTATTTTTTAAATAAATAGCCTATCGAGGCTATTACCATTAGCAGCTTATTAAGGCTATTAATATCACCATTACTTTTTAACTGTTATGCAGGAAGACAACCAAAGAGACTACCTACCTCCCATATTGTGTGTATAAAAAACCAATTGCTGTGGATATTTTTCTTGTGAAAAATCATATGGACTTCTATAAATATTGTTTCTAACACAATTCTGTATTTGTACATTAATTTATAATGTGAACTGGGACAGATTTTTTTTTTCCTAAGCAAGTACACTGAATGCTGGAAATCACATGAAATAAACTTTTAAGAGAGATTTAAAAAAATTATATGTATTTCTTTAAAAAAAAGAGAAAAAGAAGAAGAAACATGAGCTTAAAGAGCCCATGTATAGCATTTCCACAGCTGTTTTGCTTTGAGGGGTTGAGCATACATTCAATAGAAGCCCCTCAGGGTCTGTCCTGTTTGTATTTCTGTGAAGCCACAGCCTGGCCTCTCCCCAGAAGCTTATTTGCATATCAGACATCGGAACTGCAATGTTTCAAGTCCTTTGTGCAGTCTGACTCTGTGTCTGTCTTTATTTTCCATACTGGGCATTGCAGATGCTATTTTTGCTCTGAGATGAGGAAACGTGGTTCTGAGGTTTCCTTGCGTGCACAATGCTAGTGGCAGAAGTGATTATTTCTCTTGTGTTGGGGTGTAATTTTGAAAAATTCTAATGATTACTACTGAAAAAAGAATTAACATACCCACCCACAGGATGGAGAGAATGCATCAGAGGCAGCCCTTGACCTGGCTGTGGCATGCAGGTGGCTTCTGCAGTTGGTCAGTGGCCACCCTGCTCATCCAGCCCAGGGAGACCTGGGAGTATTTTTAAATGGTCTGAGCCTCAAGCTTTAATTCCTACACCTCAGGCATCTGGCCACTGGCTAGTTCATAGTGCCGAAAAGCAAGGTGGTTCTCCCAAAGTTTTTAGCTCTTCAGAGTTCCCATTGTGGCTCAGCAGAAACAAATCTGACTAGTATCCATGAGGATGCAGGTTCGATCCCTGTCCGCATTCAGTGGGTTAAGGATCTGGCATTGCTGTGACATGTGGTGTAGATCTCAGACGTGGCTTGGATCCCACGTTGCTGTGGTTATTGTGTAGGCCAGTGGCTACAGCTCTGATTTGACCCCTAGCCTGGGAACCTCCATATGCTGTGGGTGCGGCCCTAAAAAGACAAACAACAGCAACAACAAAAAGTTTTTAGCTCTATTTTGAGATGAGAAAATTACTTTCAAGGGACAGACTCACTTTGACCACTTCCAAGGAAGTCTCAGTAAGAACTATTGATTGAAAGGAACTGAGCTTGGGGTAATCTTCAGCCTTCCTAGGAGGTGTAGATTTGATCAAATTCAGAACTTAATGCTGAGATACTTATTTTGAGTTTTCAACATGTGCAGCATTTTGCAAGCACCTTATTCTTAGCTCTGGAAGCATGCCCTTCTTGAAGTATATGAAGTTCCCAGTTGAGTCCCTGGCACACAGTAGGGGCTTTATTGTAAAAAATCCAACTGGGTGTCCTGTAGTTCAGCTCTGGCACTAACTGTCCAGAGCTGGCGCAGACCAAATTAAAGGGTGTGGTCTCCAACCAAATTGCCCTTCCTTTAGACACCAGCTCCACTTTGGGGATCCACAAGCTATCTGCATTTCTAACCTGTGGGTTAGAAATTTGACATTTATGTGCTTATATGGTTACCTTTCCCCTTGGGTAACCATAAACTTGTTTTCTATACCTGTGGGTCTATGTCTATTTTGTAAATAAGTTCATGTGTATCATTTTTTTTAGATTCCACATATAAGCAATATATGGTAACTTATTTCACTTAGTATAATGATCTCTGGATCTGCCCATGTTGCTGCAAATGACATTATTTCATTATTATTTTTATGGCTGAACAATATTCCATTGTGTATGTGTGTATGTGTGTGTATATATATATATATATCTCAAGTCTTATTTGTCCATTCCACTGTCAGTGGACATGTAGGGTATTTCCATGCCATGGCTGTGGTAAACAGTGCATACTATAAATCACATGAAATAAACTTTATGTGGGATGAAAAAAAATGAACATTTGTGGTGCAGGTATCTTTTCAAATCAGAGTTTTTGTCTCTTTCAGGAGTGGGTTTCTGGATCATATGCTAATTTGTTTTTAGTTTTTTAAGGAACCCACACATTGCTCACCACAGGTCGCGCCAACCTATAGTGCTGCCAACAGTGTAGGAGTGCTCCATTTTCTCTTTACCCTCTCTAGCATTATTTGGAGACTTTTTGATGGTGGCCATTCTGATTGGTAAGGTGAAATTTCAACGTAGTTTTAATTTGCATTTCTCTAATAAGCAATGTTGAACATTTTTTGTGTGCCTTTTGGACACCTGCATGTCTTCTTTGGGGAAATATCTATTTAGGTCTTCTGTCCGTTTTTTCATTGAGTTATTTGCTTTTTTTGATATTGAGCTGCATGAGCTGTTTGTGTGTTTTGGGGATTAACCCTTTGTCAGTCACATCATTTGCAAATACTTTTTCCCATTTTATAAGTTGTCTTTTCATTTTGTTTATGATTTCCTTTGCTGTATAAAAGCTTTTAAGTCTAATTTGGACCCATTTATTTATTTTTGGTTTTATTTCCATTACTCTAGGAGATGGATCCAAAAAGATATTGCTGTGATTTATGTCAGAGTGTTCTGCCTATTTTCCTCTAAGCGTTCTGTGGTATCCATCCTTACATTTAGGTCTTTAATCCATTTTGAGTTTATTTTTGTGTATGGTGTTAGACAATGTTCTAATTGCATCCTTTTACAGGTAGCTATCCAGTTTTCCTAAAACCACTTATTGAAGAGGCTGTCTTTTCTCCACTGTATATTCTTGCCTCCTTTACCATAGATTAATTGACCACAGGTGCATGGGTACATTTCTGGGCTCTCTATCCTGTTCCATAGATCAGTGTGTCTGTTGTTGTGCCAGTACCATACTGTTTTGATGACTGTAGCTTTATACTGTAGTGTGAAGTCAGAGCATGGTCTGCCCTACTGATGCATTTATTTCTGTTGACGTGTAGCTTCTCCATACCTTATGGCTCATCGTGGATTCTAATTGGTAGTACTTTCCAGTCTCTGAAGACGTAAAGGGCCCTTTTTAAAGCAGGAAAGTGAAGCAATCACATCCATGATTTAGAAGAGATCTTTAGGGGGAGCAAAGTGGACAGTGGGCACCGGGATGGGGTGGGAGCCACCTGAAAGGCAGGAGGCCAAGCTGCTCTTTCTAGAAACGTTGGCAGAATTGAGAAGGGCAGAGAGGCAGCAGCAGTTTCAATGGGCAGGAGAACTTTCTTTTTCCTTTAATGAAAGAGTAGAAGTTGAAGTTTTGAGATACAGAAGGGTAAGTGTTGAAAGTCCCCCAGGAGTGGAAATGAGAGGGACTGGGTACCTTAGATGGCAGAATCACCCCTTCCTCCCAAGTGAGGAGGTAGGATGGACAAGGAAACAAGACCTGGGAGGATGGAGGGCCGGAGTGCCCAGTGTTGGAGGCCAGGCATGTGCCATGGTCAACAGAGCAGAAGTGACAAGGGACTGAGTTGCTCAGAGGCGGGTCACGGTGCAGGGCATGCTACCTGGAAGTGCACAATCCATCAAAGAGCACAGGGGTGACAGTACGTAACTGACCCCACTGAGGCAGAAGATGAGGTGCAAGCGAACAGGTTAGATTTACCTTTAAAGGGCGGTTGGGAGAGGCGGCCATGGGGGTGCCTTCCACAGGGGCCAGGTCACGGCATCACGGTCACTGTGGGGGTGGGAGCCACAGACCCTGGGGTGTGGCTCTAAGGGAAGGGGAGCTGGGGTGCAGATTGTAAAGACTCATCTCCGTGGCCACTGGAGTGTCTATAGAATGTAGAATGTTCTGGGCAGGGGCTGGAGCGTGACAGCTCAAATATATTCCCCACCTCAAATATATTATTCTAATTTCCCACAACATTTCAGTGGAATAAAACTTTCATTTAGGACTAAGGCCTTTGGAAACCATAAGTTTTCCCTGATAGCAGAGTTAATAATTATTGTGTACTGAGCATTTACCAGGGAGTAGGCGTTCTCGGGTGCTCATGCGCTTTCTTATTGAATCCTCATTCCACTCAGCGCACATTATTGTCCTCATTTAAATGTAATGAAACGGAGACCTAGACAGCTGAGGAACTTGTGCGTGATTAAATGGTAGCACTGGGATTCAAACTTAGGTCCAGAGATGGCCCTCCCTCAGGGCTTGGAATCCCATCTTACCTGCCTGCAGCCAAGGAACTGGGCCCTGGATCTCTGACCCTCTGCTGTCTGCATCTGCAGATCAGAGGACGTGGGACATCCCACAGAGCACAGGGCACAGCTCAGTAGACAGCCAGTGAATGGCGTATCTGGTAACCAGGAAGCAGGATGCGCCCAGCACGGCAGCTGTGGGACTGTTCATGGTGGCCTTGGACCCCAGTGGGCGGCTTGAGGGACATGTGCTGACTTGGGGCCCCCTTGGGCACAAACAGGCTGTGCCTCTTGGTTTCCTCACCTGTAGATTAGGGACCAGACCACTGCTTTGGGTATCATGGTGAGATTAAGAGGAGAAGAGATACATGCAGAATTCCTGCTGTCCTGTGAAGATTTGAATCGACACCTGTGCATGTGTTTCAGATCCGCCTTGAAGGCAGTGTTCCTTGCTTAGGGCTCTTAAGGAGCTGCTTTTCCCCCCTGGCTGGTGGACCTGCACTTACTGTCATTCAGTGACTTAGCTCAGTATGCAAGCTGGCAAGTGGAGAGAAACACAGGCCCTAAACTTAAGAGAGAGGGGTCAACAGGAAAAAAAGAAATCATTTAAAAATTTAGAAGCAGATATGTGTTCGGTTTTGTCATTTCCCAGTTAAAAAACTAAGCAAACAAAAAGCATTTGTACTTTGCAAAGAAACTGCCACATTTGTAACACGTAGATTTACAAAGTGTTTGGTGTAGTTTCTCAGCTCACCTGCTGCAAAGAGAGAGCATTGTTGTCTATCCAAATTGCTCATGGCTCCTGGGGAAGGATTTACAAGATGATTCTCATGTTTTCTAATCAAGTCCCAAGGGGACTTTCCTAAGGTCCCCTAGGAGAGCATCTGTAAATACAATTTTTATCTGGAATCTATTAAAGACATAGATGGTTTATTAGTGAAAGTAGGAATTAAGGACTTGCTCTACGCTGATGGCTTGCCGGGACTGGCTTCGACCGTTAAAACCAGCTGGTGTTCTTCGTCCAGCCCAGGCCCTCTCATCTCAAAATCTCAGCTACCGAGTCAGGGAGCATCGCCCTAAACTGGCGAGCCTGAGGGAATCATGGGTGGCACACTTCACCCTGCAGCCAGTGTTACTATCTTCTTACATTTGCCTGGCTAGTTTCTGGTCACCTCTCCAGACCCATTGGTGGTGCTGGAATCACTTCCTCTGGGAAGTTCTTCCTGGTTTTCCCCCAGTGAAGGTGCCAGATGTTCCAGGCCCTGGGAGCCCTGCACTTACGTGCTTGTCCTAGAGGTGGCGCTCACGTGGGAACTACTGCCCTGCCCTTCAGTCGGTTGGGGGGTCTTGTGGGGAGGGGCTGCTGAGGACAGGTCTCCCTGCTGCCTCTCCAGGCGCGGCACCATCCCTGATAGTCATAGCCTCAGTTAAGGTCTGCTGAATTCATGACTGCCGTCTTCCTTTTCTATTTAACAGATTATCAGAATTTAAAGTTACACAGCTTTGTATTCTTTTTGAGACCACATCGCCATTATCTCTTTTTTTTTTCATTTTTAAGTTTTATTATTTTACAAAGTTGTGATAATATCTGCTGTATAAAAAAGTGATTCAGTTATATACCTATCCATTCTTTTTCAGATTCTTTTCTCATGCAGATTATCGCAGAATATTGAGTAGAGTTTCCTACTACTGCCCAACAGCAGGTCTCCATTGACCATACATTCCATATACAGTAATGTGCATACGCCAAACCCAACCCCCCAATCCATCCTTCCCCTCCTCTGGTCCCCTTTGGTAACCATAAGTTTGTTTTCAAAGTCCGTGAGTCTGTTTCTGCTTTGTAAATAAGTTCATTTGTATAAAATTTTTTTTTTTTTTAGATTCCGCATACAAGTGATGTTTGTCTTTCTCTGTCTGATTTACTTCACTGAGTATGGTAATCTCTAGATCCACAAGTGTTGCTGCAATAGTATTCTTTTCATGGCTGAGTAATATTCCATGGTATATGTTTACCACATCTTCTTTATCCACTCCTGTGTGGATGGACATTTAAGTTGGTTCCATGTCTTGCCGTAAATAGTGCTACAGTGAACACTGGGGTACATGAATCTTTTTGAATTGTAGTTTTCTCTAGTATCTGCCCAGGAGTGGGATTGCTGAATCACATGGTAGTTCTAATTTTTAGTTTTTTGAGGAAATGTTTTCCATAGCGCTTTTTATGAATTTATGTTCCCACCAACAACGTAGGAGGTTTCCCTTTTCTTCACACCCTCTCCAGCATTTATTGTTTGTAGAATTTTTGACAATGGCCATGCTGACTGGTGTGAGGTGATACCTCATGGTAGTTTTGGCTTGTATTTCTCTAATAATTTGTGGTGTTGAGCATCTTTTTATGTGTTTTATGGCCATCTGTCATCTATGGAGAAACAGCTTTTTAGATCTTCTGCCCATTTTTTGATTGCGTTTTTTGTTTTTTTGGTATGGAGCTGCATGAGCGGTTTGTATATTTTGGAGATTAATTCCTTGTCAGTCACTTTATTTCCAAATATTTCATCCCATTCTATGGATTATTTTTTCATTTTGTTTATGGTTTCCTTTGCTATACACAAGCTTTTAAGTCTGCTTAGGGCCCATTTGTTTATTTTTGGTTATTTTCATTACTTTAGGAGGTGGATCCAAAAAGATATTGCTGTGGTATATGTCAAAGAGTGTTCTGCCTGTTTTCCTCTGCCCTCACATTTAGGTCTTTAATCCATTTTGAGTTTATTTTTGTGTATGATGTAAGAGAATATTCTAATTTCATTCATTTACAGGTAGCGGTCCAGTTTTCCCAACACCACTTATTGAAGAGGCTGTTTTTCCTCCACTGTATGTTCTTGCCTCCTTTGTGATAAATTAGTTACTATCGGTGCTTGGGTTTATTTATGGTCACTCTCTCCTGTTCCACTGATCTATATTTCTGTTTTTGTGCCAGTACCATTACTATTTTGATGATGTAGTTTTGTAGTATGCTCTGAAGTCAGGGAGCCTGATTCCTCCAGCTCCATTTTTCTTTCTCAGAATTGCTTTGGCTCTTGCAGGTCTTTTGTGTTTCCATACAAAATTTAAAATTATTTATTCTAGTTCTTTGAAAAATGCTATTGATAATTTGGATAGGGAGTGCTTTGAATCTGTAGATTTCCTTGCATAGTATAGTCAATGATAATATTGATTGACAGTATTGATTCTTCCATCCAAAACAAAGTATATCTTTCCATCTGTTTGTGTCATCCTCATTTTCTCCCAGCAGTGTCTTCTAGTTTTTAGAATACAGGTCTTTTGCCTCCTTAGGTAGGTTTATTCCTAGGTATTTTATTCTTTTGACAGAGTGGTAAATGAAATTGTTTCCTTAATTTCTATCTGATCTTTCATTGCTAGTATACAGAAATTCAAGAGATTTCTGTGAACTAATTTTGTATCTTGCAACTTTACCAAATTCATTGATGAGCTCTAGTAGTTTGCTGATAGCATCTTTAGGATTTTCTGTGTATAGTACCATGTCATCTGCAAACAGCAAAGTTTTACTTTTTCTTTGCCAATTTGGATTCCTTTTTTCTTCTCCTATGATTGCCATGGCCAGACTTCTGAAACTATATTGAATAAAAGTGGAGAAAGTGACACTTTCCTTGTTCTTTTCAGCTCTTCAGCATTGATAATGTTATCTGTGTGTTTGTCATATATACGGCCTTTATTATATTGAGATAAGTTCCCTCTGTGTGTTCTTTCAGGAGGATTTTTATCATAAATGAGTACTGGATTCTGTCTAAAGCCTTTTCTGCATTTGTTGAGATGATCATATGGTCTTTATTCTTCAGTTTGTTGATGTGCTGTATCATATTGATTTGCGGATATTGAAAAATCCTTGGATCCCTGGGATAAATCCCACTCGATCATGGTATAGGATCCTTTTAATGTATTGTTGGATTTAGTTGGCTAGTATTTTATTGAGGATTTTGCATCCACGTTCACCAGTGATACTGGCCTGTAATTTTCAGTTTTTGTGAGGTCTTTGTTTTTGGTATTAGGATGATGGCCTCATAGAATGAGTTTGGGAGTGTTCCTTCTTCTGAAATTTCTTGGAATAGTCTCAGATGGATAGGTGTTAACTCTTCTCCAAACAGTTGATAGAATTCACCTGCGAAGCCATTTGGTCCTGGACTTCTGGGTTTTTTTTGAACTTTTAAAATCAGTTTCAATTTTAGTACTTGCAATTGGTCTGTTGATATTTTCTATTTTTTCCTTGGTCAGTCTTGGAAGATTGTACCTTGCTAAGAATTTGTTCGTTTCTTCTAGGTTGCCAATTTTTTGGCATAATTGCTTTAGCAGTCTCTAATGAAACTTTGTATTTCCATGGTATTAGTTGTAACTTCTCCATTTTCATTTCTAATTTTATTGATTTGAGTCTTCTCCCTTTTTTTTTCTTGATGTCTTGCTAAAGGTTTATCAACTGTGTTGATCTTTTCAAGGAACCAGCTTTTAATTTCACTAATTTTTTTTCTTTTGTCTCTATTTCATTTATTTCTGCTCTGATCTTTATGATTTCTTTCCTTCTACTAATTTTGTTTTTTTTAACAACAGTGAATTTTATTTCAATTATAGGTGTACAAAGATCATCACAAGTCGATGTGATAGATTTTGTGTCCCAAACCCACAGTGCATCCCCCCATCCCCCAGATTGTCCCACTTGAAAAACGAAGGTTTTCCAAAATCTGTGAGTCATTATCTGTTCTTCAGAAAAGTTCATTGTGTCTCTTTAGCTTCCGCATGTAAGCGGTAGCATTGGGTGTTACTGTCTAATTGTCTGACTGGTTTCACTTCGCATGATAATTTCTAGGTCCATCCATGTTGCTGCAAATGCTGTTATTTCTTTCCTTTTAATGGCTGAGTAATACTCCATTGTGTGTATGTACCATATCTTCCCTATCCACTCCTCTGTCGATGGGCATTTAGGTTGTTTCCATG
>PVHT020000078.1:4217836-4234696 GCA_004024745.2 Catagonus wagneri | reverse complement strand
CATGTAAGCGGTAGCATTGGGTGTTACTGTCTAATTGTCTGACTGGTTTCACTTCGCATGATAATTTCTAGGTCCATCCATGTTGCTGCAAATGCTGTTATTTCTTTCCTTTTAATGGCTGAGTAATACTCCATTGTGTGTATGTACCATATCTTCCCTATCCACTCCTCTGTCGATGGGCATTTAGGTTGTTTCCATGACCTGGCTTCTTCCCTCTCTAGCTGCTTTAAATGTAAAGTTAGGTTGTTTATGTGAGCTTTTTCTTGTTTCCTGAGGTATTGCTATATACTTTCCTGTTAGAACTGCTTTTGCTGCATCCCAGAGGTTTTGGAGTGTCGTGTCTTTGTTGTCATTTGCTTCTAGGTATTTTTTAATTTCCTCTTTGATTTCTTCAGTGATCCATTGGTTGTTTAGTAGCGTGTTGTTTAGTATCCACGTGTTTGTATTTTTTGCCATTTTTTTCTTGTTGTTGATTTCCAGTCACATACTATGGTAGTCAGAGAAGATGCTTGAAATGATTTCAGTTTTCTTAAAGTTACTGAGGCTTGATTTGCAGCCCAGGATGTGATCAATCATAGAGAATGTTCCGTGCACACTTGAGAAGAATGAGTATTCTGTTGCTTTTGGATGGAATGTCCTATAAATATCTATTAAGTATATGTCTTTCCTGGTGAGCCTTGTCATTTGTAGTGTTTTTGTTTCTGGTTGTGTCCTTTGCTTTTCTGACTAGAGAAGTTCCTTTTAAGATTTGTTGTAAATCTGGTTTAGTGTTGCAGAAATCTCTTAGCTTTTGCTTATCTGTAAAGGTTTTGATCTCTCCTTCAAATCTGAATGAGAGAGCCTTGCTGGGTGAAGTAATCTTGGTTGGAAGTTTTTGCCTTTCATCACATTAAGTATATCATGCCACTCCCTTCTAGCGTGCAGAGTTTCAGCTGAAAAATCTGCTGATAACCTTATTGGGGTTCCTTTGTAAGTCATTTGTTTCTTTTCCCTAGCTGCTTCCAATATTTTCTCTTTGTCTTTAATTTTGGTCATTTTGATTAATATGTGTCTCAGGGTGTTCCTCCTTGGATTTATTTTATATGGTACTCGTTGTGCTTCCTGGATTTGAGTGAGTGGTTCCTTTCCCATATTAGGGAAGTTTTTGGCTATTATCTCTTTGAATATTTTTTCTGTCCCCTTCTCTCTTTCTTCTCCCTCTGGCACCCCCATAATATGGATGTTGGTGCATTTAACATTATCCCAGAGTTCTCTGAGACTCAGCTCATTTCCTTTCAATCTTTTATCTCTTTTCTCTTCCGCATTAGTGATTTCCACTAATCTGTCCTCCACCTTGCTGATTCATTCTTCTGCCTCCTGTATTCTGCTGTTGGCTGCTTCTAATGAATTTTTTATTTCAGTTATTGTACTTTGCATCTTGTTTAATTTTTACAGCTTGTATTTCTTTGCTCAGTGTTTCCTGTAAATTATCAATCTTTGCCTCCAGTTTATTTCCAGTGCCTTGCATCATCATCAGTATCAACAGTCTAAAGTTTCTTTCTGGGAGGCTGATAATCTCCTCATCACGAGCTGTTTTTCTGGGCTTTCTTCTTTCTCCTTTAACTGAGTTATAGTTTTCTCTCTTTTCATTTTTATAGGTTTTTGGTGTGGTGACCTTTTTGTAGACAATAGAGTTGTAGCCTCTCTTAGCTCTGGTGTTTGCCTCCCCTGTGGCTAAAGTTGGTATGGAAGGGGCTTGCTGTAGGCTTCCCGATGTGAGGGACTGATGCCTGCCCACTGGTAGGTGGGGCTGGTTCTTATCCCTCTGGTGGGTGGGGCTTTGTCTCTGGATGAGATTAGAGGCTGGCTGTGTGTCTGAGGGGTCTTTAGGCAGCCTGTTTACTGATGGGTGGGGCTGTGATCCCACCTGGATTATCGTTTGGCCTGGGCTTCTCAGCTTTGATGGGAGGGACCAGATTTTACCAGAAATGGCCCCCTCCAGAGAAATGCAGGCTGCTGAATGATACTGA
Organism: Catagonus wagneri; assembly: GCA_004024745.2. Lineage (NCBI taxonomy): Eukaryota > Metazoa > Chordata > Mammalia > Artiodactyla > Tayassuidae > Catagonus > Catagonus wagneri. Next base: position 4,232,687 of record PVHT020000078.1, on the reverse strand, counting down.
GGGCTTCACCTCCAATGCCCTTCCCCCACCACAAGACACAGTCACCCCTGTTTTCCCAAGAGATCCTCCAAGAATTGCAGTCAGGTTCCACCCGGATTCCTATGGAGACTTTTCTTTGCCCTGGGACCCAGTGCACGTGAAAGTCTGTGTGTGCCTTTCAAGAATGGGGTCTCTGTTTCCCCCAGTCCTGTGGAGCTCCTGCACACAAGCCCTGCTGGCCTTCAATGCCAGATGTTCTGGGGGCTCTTTCTCCCTGTGCCAGATCCCCAGGCTTAGGGATCTCACACGGGGCTCAGAACTCTCAGTCCTGTAGCTGAGTCTCTGTGATGCAGTTACTTTCCAGTCTGTGGGGCTTCTGACTTGGGAGGTTTGGGGTTGCTTCTATCACATAATCACCCCTCCTACCTCTTGATGTTGTCTCCTCTTTGTCTTCTGGAGTAGAATATCTTTTTTGGAAGTTTACAGTCCATTTGGTTAAAGGTTGCTCGGCATTTGGTTGTAGTTTTGTTGTTTTTTGGGAGAGAAGTTGAGCTCCAGTCATTCCATTCCACCATTTTAATCCAATCCCCTCAAAAGTGCTCTGGACTTTCTTTTCTTTGAAGAGACTTTTTCTTCACTTAATATTCTTGTCTCCTTTGTTGTAGATTAGTTGAACATAGGTCCATGAGTTTATTTCTGGGCTCTCTCGCCTATTCCATTGATTTATATTTCTAGTGATAGTACCATACTGTTTTGAGGACTGTAGCTTTGAAATATTGTTTTAAGCCAGCTCCATTTTTCTTTCTCAGGATTGCTTTGGCTACTGGGGATCTTTTGTGTTTCCATACAAATTTTAAAATTATTTGTACTAGTTTTGTGAAAAAATAGCATTGGCAATTTGATAGGAATTGCATTGGCTCATTTATTGTCTTGGATAGTCTAGTCATTTTGACAATACTGATTCTTCCATTCCAAGAACACAGTATATCTTTCCATCTGTTTATGTCATCTTTGAATTCCTTCATCAGTGTCTTACAGTTTTCAAAGTACGGGACTTTTGCTTCCTTAGGTAGGTTTTTTCCTAGGTATTTATTCTCTTGATATGGTAAATGGAATTGTTTCTTTAATTTCTCTTTCTGATCCTTCATTGTTAGTTATAGAAGAGCAAGAGATTTTTTGTATTAATTTTGTATCCTGCAATTTTACTGAATTCATTGATGAACTGTACTTGAGTTTTCTGATAGCATCTTCAGGATTTTCTATTTATAGTATTATGTTATCTGCAAATAATATCTTTGCCAATTTGGATTCCTTTTATTTTTCTTGTCTGATTGCTGTGGCTACGACTTCCGAAGTGATGTTGAATAGAAGTGGTGAGAGTGGACTTCCTTGTCTCAGTCCTGATCTTAGAGAAATACTTTCAGCTTTTCACAGTAAGAATGATGTTAGCTGTGGGCTTGTCATATATGGCCTTTATTATGTTGAAGTAGGTTCCACCTATGCCCACTTTCTGGAGAGTTTTTATCATAAATAGGTATTGAATTTTGTCAAAAGCTTTTTCTGTATCTGTTGAGGTGATCATGTGGTTTTTATTCTTCAATTTGTTAATGTGGTGTATCACCAGAGATTGATTTTCAGATATTGAAGAATTCTTACATCCCTGAGATAAATCCCACTTGTTCATGGTGTATGACCTCAAAGTATATTTTAATTACTCAGCAGGTGTCCATTTTTAGAAGACACTATAGTGTCTTCTTCCATGCTTATCCACATCAAAGGATTTTTAATGAAATTTAGGATTTTAAAAGAGAAAGGAAGTGACAGCACTGGTATTGGCAGGAATAAGGACCTTTGAATATTCTGACCTATATAAAAACATGAGAATAGAGCAAGAATTGTCAAAATCAACTTTTTCAAAACTATGGAAATTAATCCACAGTGTGCATTAATCTGGAGAGTGTTTATTTGAGAAAAATGGCTAAATCTTGGTAAGAACAGTGAGTATTGCATTGTTTCAACATTCCCTATTCCTCACAATTCTCCCCAGCTCCACAATAGTCTTGAAAACCAAGATGCTTGTAGTCATGGCAAAAATCAACAGTTACTGATCCTAGCATTCACTGGGAGGAAAGAACAAGTTTGTAACTCATTCGAAAGCTCTGCTCTAACAGAACTGCAATTATTTGACATAATGGTTCTCTAGAAAATTCTATTAACAAAGCTTGCTTTTTATGACCTCACTCAGACCTCACCCAGGGCAAATGGCCTTTTTCCTGGGAGCATTTTTTCAGAAACAAAAATCAAACCCAAACCCTCAAAATGAAAACAAAGCAAGATAAAAAAAAGTGGGAATAAAAACAAAATACTGATTTTTACCATCAAGCTCCCTGAGGCAGTGATAATAGTCATGGCAAACATTAAGCTAAGCAAAATATATAAAAGAAAAAGTTGGGAAAGTATTTTATTCTATAGGAGGCTTCAAAAAAGTCTGACTTATTACTGGAATTCTAGGAGGTCATATGTATATGTAGTTCTGTGTGCCTCCCCAGAGCTATGCATGTGCTTAAGAAAAATGTTTTAAGGCCCTAAGTTCCCATCTCTACTGATTGAGCCACTGTGCAAGTAGGAAGTGATGAAGGTTAAGGCAGAGATGTGAACTGCTTGGCTGAGTGTTGAAAACAGGCCCAACATGCACACAGAGCCCCATGACAAAGACTGGGAGCTGCTTTGGTTCCAGGAATTTAAGGGAACATGCCCACTATTTAACTGACCTCTAAGTTCACTGGGTAGAGTCTTCAGTGGCTATATAGCAAAGTACACAGGCTTTACAGAATTAGTTTAAGGTAGTTTAAGGAAGTGAAAAATAGTAACAACAACATATGTTAGAGAGGTGAGAATATCTGATTCCCAGAGTTGCCACATTCTATTACTTTAAATGTTTGGTTTTCAACAAGAAATTACAGGACATGCAAAAAACAAGCTTGGCCAATACACAGGTTAATAGAAAGTGTCACTGAGAAGGTCTGGACATTAGACTTTACTAGACAAATACTTTCAACTAGCTGTTTTAAATATATCCAGTCAACCAAAGGAAACCATGTATAAACAGCTAAAGTAAAATATGAGAATGATTTCTCATCAAATAGGGGGCATAAAGAAGTAGAAATTAATTAAATTTAAAAAATAAAAGCTAGTAGAAAAGGTGGAGCTGAAAAGTATAATAACAAAAATGCAAAACTTACTGGGGTGGGGGCAGTTGTCAGATCAGATTTGAACAGACCAGTTAATCAGTGTACTGTAAAGATAGGTCAGTTGAGTTTGGAAAAAAGAAAAAAAAATTAACAGAACCTCAGAGACCTATGGGTCAAGAGTACAAACACACGCATACTATGAGTCCCAGAAAAAGCGAAGTAATGGCTAGAAGGAACATTTGGAGAAAAACGGTCTTCCCCAATTTGTATGAAAAACATTAATTTACACACCCAAGAAGTTTAATGGACTTTAAGTAGGACCAAGTCAGAGAGACCCCACCTAGATATATCATATTCAAACAGTTGAAAGACAACGATGAAGAGAATCTTGAGAGCATCAAAAGAGAAGTGATGTATCAGTAAGATTAACAGCTGATTTCTCACAGGAACCATGGAAGCCAGAAGGCAGTGGTTTGACATACTTAAAATTCTGGAGGGAAAAAAAACTGTCAACCAAGAATGCTATATCTAGCAAAATTATCCCTCAAAAACTGGAAAAATTAAGATATTGCCAATATACAAATTCCAAGGAAATTCATTGCTAGCAAATATATTCTACAAGAAATATTATAGGGGGTCTTTGAGGCCAAAATGAAAGGTCACTAGGCAGTAACTCTAATACACATGAACGAGTAAGTGCACCAGTAAAAGTAACCCTATAAATAAATTCAAAAGACAGTATTAATGATGTTTTTACCTATAACTCTTTTTTTTTTCTTTTCTGATTTAAAAGGCAGCTACATAAAATGATAATTAGGAATCTGGGTTGAGAGAAACACAGTGTTTATAGATGTAGTTTCTATAATAACAGCACAAAGGAGGAAGGAAAAGTAGTTATTTAGGAGCAAAATTCGTATATACTAATGAAATTAACTCTGTATTAATCTGAAATAAGGTTATTAGAAGTTAAGATGCTGATTGTAATTTCCAGGGCGACAGCTAAGTAAATAACTCCAAAACCTATTGTAAAAGAACGGCAAATTGGAGTTCCTCTGTGACTTAGCAGGTTAAAGACCCAGCATTGTAAATGCTGTGGCTCGGGATGCTGCTGTGGTGCAGGTTTCAGCCCTGGCTCAGGAACTTCCACATGCTGTGGGTGCAGCCAAAAAGAAAAAAAAAAAAAGGGAATTATAAATAGCAACAGTGTACACTAAAAAATACCCGTTAATGCAAAAGAAGATGGTAATGGACAAATAGAAGAATGAAAACATGTAAGACACATTGAAAACAAATCACAAACTGGCAGATGTAAATCTTAATTTATCAGTAATTACATTACATGCACATGGATTAAATAGTCCAATCAAAAGGCAGATGGGCAGAATAGATAGAAAAATATCCAACTATATCCTACATACAAGACAGATATTTTAGATTCAGACAAGAAGGTTGAAAACAAAGGAATAGAAGAAGACATAATCTAAATAGGAACCCCCCCCCCAAAAAAAAGAGCTGGAGTTGCTATATGAATACCAGATAAAAGACTTTAAGACAAAAATTGTTACCAGAGACAAATGTTGTATTATAATGATAAAAAGCAATCTATCAAGAATATAAAATAATTATAAATGTATAACATCTTTAAATGGAGACCCAAAATATGCAAAGCAAAAACAACAGAAGTGAAGGGAGAAATAGACAGTTCAAAGATAATAGTTGCAAACATCAACATCATCTCTCAATAACAGAACAAACTACTTAGAAGTCTCAGCTGGAATAGAAGACCTGAAAAGCACTATAAACCAACTAGACTCATAATATCTATAGAACATTTCACACAACAGTGAAATACACATTCTTTTCAAATGCACAATTGAACTTTCTCTAGCATAGACCATATTGTGTTAGGTTTTAAAACAAGTCATAAATAAAAATAATTTAAGGCAAACAAAGTTTGGTCTTAAGCCACACTGGAATGAAATCAGAACTCAATGCCAGAAAGGAGTTCGTGGAATTCACAAACATGTAGAAATTAAACTGCACATTCCTAAATAAACAAGAAACCACAAGAAAAATTGGAAAATACTTTGAGATGAATGAAAACGGAAACAGGAATACTAAAACCTATAGAGTGCAGCTCAACAAGTGCTTTGAGGAAAATTTATAGCTGCAAATACCTCTGTTGAAAAGAAGAAAGATCTCAAACCAATTACGTAATCATTTACCAGGAGAAACTAGAAACAGAAGAGCAAACTAAACCCCAAATAAGCAGCAGGAAAAATAAAATTAGGGGGAAAATAAATGATACAGAGAATAGAAAAGCAATAGAGTGTATCAGCAAAACCAAAAGTCTCTTATTTAAAAGCATCAACAATTGGGTGTTTTTTAGTTAGATTGCCCAGGAAAAAGAAGAGAAGTCTCATGACAAAAATCAGGGATGAAGGCATTCCCATTGTAGCTGGTGGATTTAGAACCCAACTAGTATGCATGAGGATGCAGGTTCGATACCTGGCCTTGCTTAGTGGGTTGGGGATCTGGCGTTGCTGTAGACTGTGGTGTAGGTCGCAGACATGGCTCGATCCTGCATTGCTGTGGCTGTAGCATTGGCTGGCAGCTGTGACTCTGATTCGACCTCTAGCCAGGGAACTCCCATATCCCACAGATGCGGCCCTAAAAAAAAAATAGGACACAGGATAGAGAATGTATTAAAAACTATGTTGCCTCCAAGAGACTCACCTCAGCTCTGAAGACAGAGGTTCAAGTTGATAGGATAGAAAATGATACTCTAGAACAATGGCAGCCGAAAGAAACCAGGTTTAGCCATACTCATGTCAGACAAAATAGACTTCAACCCAAAAAGATAACAGGTGACAGAGATGGTAAGGATATAAAGATAGAGGAGACAATTCATCAAGAAAATGTAATAGTTAATGTATATTTACCTAACGTTTAGGGGCACCAAAAAATATAAAGCAATTATTAACAAACCTAAAGGAGGAAACTGACAGCAACACAGTAATAGGGACATTAACACTCCACTTACATCAGTGGATAGATCATCCATACAGAAAGTCAACAAATAAACATTAAGTGTAATATTAGACCACGTGGCTTAATAGATTTATACAGAACATTCCATTCAAATGCAGCAGAAGACATATTCTTCTCAGGTACACATAGAACATTCCCAAGGAGACAGCATGTGCTGGGATACAAAATAAGTCTCAATTATTTAAGAAGACAGAAATCATAACAAGCATCTCTTCTGACCACAGTGGTATGATATTAGAAATCAACTATGCAAAGCAAGCTGGAAAAATCACAAATATGTAGAAACTGCTTAACATCCTACTGGGTAACTCTTGGGCCAATGAGGAAATCAAAGAAGAAATTTAAAAAATATCTGAAGAGAAATGAAAATAACATACCAAAATCTAAGGTATGCAAGCAAGAGTGGTACTAAGGTAGAAGTTTATAGCAGAAACAAGAAAAATCTCAAACAGTCTAACCTTGCACTTAAAGGAACTAGAAAAAGAACAAGTGAAGTCCAAAGTGAGTAGAAGGAAGAAAATAAGAAAGAGCAGACTGGAAATAAACGCAGACTAAAAAGACAATAGAAGGGATTAATGAAACTAAGAGCTGATTCTTTGAAAACGTAACAAAAAAAGACAAAACTTTTAAAACCATTATAAAAAGCATTTAAAAAACCATTTAAAAATGACAAAACTCAACAGAGGAAAAAAAAAGGGAGACTCAATAAGATAAAATCAGGAATGATAGAGGGAAAATTGCAATGGAGACCAGAGAAATACAAAAGATTTTAAGTGAATGCTGTGAATAGCTATATGCAAACAAATTGGACGACCTAGAAGAAATGGATGAATTCTTAGAAATGATACTACCTTCCAAGACTAAATCATGAAGAAATAGAAAATATGAACAAACCAATCACTAGTATGGAGACTGAACCAGGTATCAAGAACCTCTCTAAAAATGAAAGTCCAGGCTCAAATGCTGTAACAGGAGAATTTTACTAAAAATTCAAAGAAGATTTAATGCCTGTACTTGTCAAATTCTTCCAAAAGCCTCGAAGCATAAGGAATGCTTCATAACTCACTTTATGAGGCCAACATTACCCTGATACCAAAACCAGACAAAACACAATAAAAGAAAATCATAGGCCAATATGAATGCAAAAATATTAACAAATGGAATATAATACATTAAAAAGATCATATGCCATAATCAAGTGGGATTTATTCCAGGGATACAAAAATGGCTCAACATCTGCAAATTAATCAACACGAAAAGCTACACTAACAAAATGAAAGATGAAGATCATATGATCATCTCAATACATGCAGTAAAAGCATTTGACAAAATTCAACATCCATTTATGATAAAAATTCTCAATAAAACAGGTATAGAAGGAACACATCTCAACATAACAAAAGCTATAATATGACAGACCCACAGCTCACATTACATTAATCTGTGAAAAACTGAAGGCTGTCCCTCTAAGATCAGGAAGAAGACCAGGACACTCATTCTTGCTACTCTTACTAACATAGTATTGGAAGTCCTAGCAGGAACAGTCAAGGAAAGAAGGGAGAAAGGAAGAAAGGGAGGGAGGAGGAAGGAAGGGAAAAGAAAAGAAAGAAAAGGCATGCAAATTGGAAAGAAGTGAAACTCTATTTATAGATGATATAATTATAGAATCCTAAAAATGCCACCAAAAAAACTATTAGAAGTAATAGCTGAATACAGTAAAGGTGTACAGTACAAAATTAGTATATACAAATCTCTTGTGTTTCTGTACACACTAATGATCTCTCAGAGAAATTAAGAAATGTCGTTTATGCTGTTCCTGTTGTGGCTCAGGGGAAGCAAACCCAACTAGTATCCATGAGGACGCAGGTTCAATCCCTGGCCTTGCTCAGTGGATTAAGGATCTGGCATTGCCAGGAGCTGTGGTGTTGGTCATGGACATGGCTCAGATCTAGCGTTGCTATTGCTGTGGCTTAAGCCAGTGGCTACAGCTCTGGTTTGACCCCTAGCCTGGGAACCCCGATGTGCTGTGGGTGTGGCCCTAAAAAGACCAATTTTAAAAAAAGGAAAAAAAGAAATGCTATTTATAATTTTAACAAAAAAGAAAAAAGTACCTAGGAATAAATTTAACTGAGGTGAAAGACCTGTGTACTGAAAGCTCTAACACAATGACCAAAGAAACTGAAGACACAAAAAAATGTAAAGTTAATCTGTGTTCACCCATTCATTGGAAAAATTAACACTGTTAAAATGTCCATATCACCCAGAGGAATCCACAGATGCAGTGTAATCTCTGTCAAAATACCAATGACATTTTTCATAGAAATAGAAAAGTCCTAAAATTGATATGGCATCACAAAAGATCTTTAATAGTCAAAACTGTGAGGACCAACAGAAGCTGGAGGTATCACACTCGATTTCAGATTGGCAGAAAAATAGACACACATAAATGGAACAGAACTGAGAGCCCAGAAGTGAACCCACATGTAAGTGGACATTAATTTATGGCAAAGGAACAAAGAACATGCAATGGAGGAAGGACATTCTCTTCAGTAGATAGTGTTGGGAAAACTGGACAACCACATGCAAAAGAATGAAACTAGACCACTATCTTAGACCATACACAAAATCAACCCAAAATGGATTAAAGATTTGAATGTAAGATCTGAAACCATAAAATTCCTAGCTGAAACATAGGCAGTATATTTTTTAAATCAACCTTAGCAATATCTTCCTGGATATGTTTCTTCAGGTAAGAGAAATCAAAGCAAAAATAAATAATTGGGGCTACATCAAACTAGAAAGCTTTGCACAGCAAAGGAAACCATCAACAAAATGAAAAGACTACCCACCAAATGGAAGATGGTATTTTTAAATCATTACCATCTGATAAGGTGGTAACATCCAAAATATGTAAAGAACTCATACAACTCAAGAACAACAACAACAACAACAAAACAAACACCCTGATTAAAAACTGGGCAGAAAATCCGAATACTTTTCCAAAGCAGACATACAGAAGGCCAACAGGCATATGAAAAGATGTCCAACACCACTAATTGTTAAGGAAATGCAAATAAAAACTATGAGATATCACCACACTCCTATTAGAATGGCTGTTATTAAGAAAAAGTTCAAGAAATAACAAGTGTTAAAGAGGGTGTGGAGAAAGGGAGCACTCTTACACTGTTGGTGGGAATATAAACTGGTACAGCTACTATGGAAAATAGTATGAGATTCCTAAAAAAATTAAGAATGATCAATTTTCTAGCTATTCCACTTTTGTATACTTATCCAAAAAACAGGAAAACACTAATTCAGAAAAATGCATGCACCCCTATGTCCACTGCAGCATTGTTTACAATAGCCAAGACTGTAAATAGCATAAGTGCCCCTCGGTGGTTAAATATGTGGTACATCGATAAATGGAATACTACTCAGACATTAAAACAAAAAATGAAACCCTGTCATTTGTGACCTGGATGAACCATGAGGGTTATTATTATGCAAAGTGAAATAAATCAGAAAGACAAATACGGTGTGGCTTCGCTTGTTTAGAGTCTAAAACAAATGAACCTACCAAACAGAAACAAACACAGTAGCGGTTACTAGAAGGGAGGGTAGATAGGGAGTGGGCCAAATGGGTAAAGAGGGTCAGCCTTTAGTGATGAGCACACTGCAGTGCACACCGACACTGAAGTACGCTGTTGTACACATGAAGCTTGTTATAAACCAGTGTTACCTCAATAAAAAGATAAATTTTAAAAACGTTTAGTGCTTTTAAAAATAATCTTCCACATAAGCACTGCTTTTGAAGCATCTCAAATTTTGATTTTGTTTTCATTCAGTTTACTTTATTTTCATTTATTCTTTATTTGTATGTTATTTAGAATTATGTTGTTTAGTTCCCAAATATCTGGAGATTTTTCAGGTATCTTTATACTTTTGATTTCTGTTTTAATTTTACTGTGGTTAGATAAATACTCTGTACAATTTGAATGCTTTTCAATGTATTGAGACTTGATTTATAACCCAGACCATCTTAATGATGTTGCAAGTGCACTCAAATGTGTATTCTGCTGTGTTGGGTAGAGTGATAAATGTCAGACCAAGCTGGTTGATAGTGTTAAGTCTTAAAAATCCTTATTGGAAGTTCCCATTGCGGCTCAGCGATAATGACCCCGACTAGTATCCATGGGGATGCAGGTTCGATCCCTGTCATCATTCAGTGTGTTAAGGCTCCAGTGTTGCCATGAGCTGTGGTGTAGGTCGCAGACACAGCTCCGATTACGCTTTGCTGTGATTGTGGCTTAGGCCAGGAGCTGTAGCCCCAATTCTACCACTAGCCTGGGAACCTCCATATGCCCCAGATGTGGCCCTAAAAAACTTATCTTTATTGAGTTTTCAAATTTGGAAAAATTTCACTTGTTACTACTTCAAGTATTTTTCTACCTCCTACTCCCACCTTTCATTCTGTTCCCATGACTCGTGTGTGCGTGTGTATGTTGGTGTTTTCCCTTTTGTGTTTCCTTTCGGTGGTTTCTATTGTTCATTGATCTTTTATTCTGCAGTGCCTCTTTTTTTTTTTAAGCCACTCCTGCAGCATGTGGCTAGGAGTCAAATTGGAGCTGCAGCTGCAGCCTATGCCACAGCCACATTAACAGTAGCCACATTAACAGTGGATCCAAGCCACATCTACAACCTATGCCACAGCTTGTGGCAATGCCAGATCCTTAACCCACTGAGCAAGGCCAGGGATGGAACCCATATCCTTGCAGATGCTAGTCAGGTTCTTAACCCATTGAGCCACAACAGGAATTCCTATTCTGCAGTGTCTTACTGACTTTTAATCCCATCCAGTGTATTTTTGTCTTTTAATCCCATCCAGTTGGGCTCAGGGTGAGCTCAACTTAGGTCTTTTAAAAATCTTCCATATTCCTACTTAACACGTTCAACCTTTCCCTACGTTTTTGTCTTAAGTGAATTTATGTTTTAACGTCCTTGTTCTCGTACTTCTATCATCTGTGTCATTTCTGCTTAGTTTTCATTATGGGATTATGATTTCCTGATTCTTAGTGCATTTGGTTATTTTTATATATCTTAGGCATTTTAAATTTTATGTTGCTAGGTACTAGAAAAATTATATACATATAGTGTTTAGTTAAGATTGCATTTATATATATATAAAATGTGTAGCAGACATTTTACATATGTATATACACACGTAATTATACACACATGGGTGTGTATATGTGAGTATAATTGTTTGAATTATATATTTTAGTTTTTTGGGGGGATACAATTAAGCTACTTAGAAATATTTTGATCCTTTCTTGGTTTACTTCTAAAGTTTGTTAGACGAAACTGGTTAAGCCTTAATTCCAGGGCTGCTCTGACTGTGGACTGGTGCTGTCCAAGCATGCTTCCAGGTGTTCACTGCAGCCCATTGCCCCTGGCTGCTGGGATTGTGACCACTCCAGCTTTGAGTGGGTGCCAGTAATTGACCCTCTGGCTTCTTTCCAGTGGTTCCTTTCTTGCTCCAGAGAGTCTCACAAGCATTTGCTGATCAGACTCAGTGGGTCCAAGGAGAGCCCTCTACAGACAGCAAAGCTCTCCACTCTCCAGCTGATGCCCTGCCAGTTCCAGCTGTCTTGGCCGCCCCAAGTTCCTGACTGTGCTCCTGAGTTCAAGGAGACTACAGAGCTGTGTGTGAAACACACGAGGCTGGAAAATGGGGCAAGATTTCTCTGTTTTCAGAGTTTTCTGTCCTGTGTGCCTCTTTCCCACTATCTAGAAACTATTTTCTCAGATATCTTGTCTGTTTTTTAGTTATTTACAACAGGGAAAACCTGGTCCTTGTTGCTTCCACATCTTGTCTTAAGTGGAAATGGCTTTGATGGACTATGAAGAGCACTTATTCATCGGGAAGCATACACAGAGGTGGCCCAGTCCTTCTGACCAGGAAGGAACATGTCCCCACCCCTACCCCACTCCCCTTGAGGAAGCCAGGAGGTCCTGCCTTCACAGCCATAACCAGTGTTCATTTGCAATTTATTTTTTTACACAACTGACCAGGACAGGCTACTAGTAACTCAAAAGTTTCTGAAAATACCTTTAAAGCTAAATTAGTTTCCCTGGAAACAGTGAAAGGTACATATAATACTTGAGGCATAAATGCTTGGAAATGAAAAAAACTCAATACCCATCTTGGGTTGAAAGCAATGGTTTAGAAGCTAAAAGCTCCTTGCCTGCTTTCAGAGGCAGGATTCTCAAGCCCCAGTTTCACAGCAAGTCAGATGACTCCTCAGAAGGCAACTAGGGCTCATCCTGGTTATCATGTGGGTTCTGCATTGTCAGCTGTGACCCACTTTCCTTGAAGAGCTCAGGGAGCGGTCTGGTGAAGAGTGTGGACGGAGGCAGTGGGGAGCATCTGAATTATCCCCTCTGCCCTTTGTACTGTATAGAAAACCACTTTGCCACAGGGGTGAGCCAGCTGCCCGCTCAATCACTCTCTGCAGGCTGCCGGCCTCTCAGGGGTACCCTATTCTCCGATGAGGCCAGGAAAGGGCCTTGCAGCAAAACAGCATGTAGCTTCATAACTGGCTGTCGGCTTCACCTGAAGTGGTAGATTTTGCCATGTAACTGCTTAAAAAGCTAGGAGGATATTCCTGAGCCAAGGAAAGGCAAGAAAATACTCTTAATCTGAAGCCTTCAGTGGTCACGATGATCAATGTGTCAGTCTTAGGGGAAAATGAAGGAAATCAGGTCACAAGTGGCTTCATACAATTTTCACAATGACTTCTGCACAATTTAGATCCTGTTTTTTTGAGAATGGGGAAATAAAATCAGTACCTTAAGCAATGTGAAAAATACACCAGGAGCTTCAGTGTTACTGAAAAGGGCAGACTCTGAACTAGAAGAAAAGGATGAAGCTTATTTATGAGCACATGAAAAAACCTAGAAATCTTTTGATCCTAAAATCTGAGTTGACCCAATAGAAGTCACTTTTTTGTGTTAATTTGAACCGTTGGCCTTTTTAAAATTTATTTTATCTTTGAAGCACTTGGCTGTTGAAGCTATATTTGAGGAAGGCTTCAGACTTGTTAGCAAAGTTGGGTGAAATGTGAGTGGCCTGGAACTTTCACAAGCCTTTCCCTACCATCACTGTCTTCCAGTCACACATGGTGGCTACCACCACCTCTCTTCATAATAGTATATATAGGTGTTTGTATTTATATATTTTAGGGTTCATTGAACAGAGCTTTGCAGTTAGTGGAGACTTTCGATTTACTAATTTTTTTTGTTTTTATGGCCACACCTACAGCATATGGAAGTTCCCAGGCTGGGGACTGAACCCACACCTCCACAGCAACCCAAGCCATTGCAGTCAGATTCTTTTTTCTTTTTTTTTTTTAAATTTTTGCATTATAGCTGGTTTACAGATTTCTGTCAAATTTTCCAACTGCACCACGTGGTGACCTGGTTACATGTACATATATGGATTTGTCACATGTGATTAGACATAGTTCCCTGTGCTATACAGCTGGATCTCCTTGCTTTTCCATCACCAAAGTACTAGTTAACCCCATTCCCTCCCACCCCTCCCCCACCCCCTTGGCAATCACAAGTCTGTTCCCCAAGTTCGTGATATTCTTTTTTGTTGAGAGGTTCATTTGTGCAGTATAATAGACTCTAGTTATAAGAGATACCATATGGCATCTGTCTCCTTCTGACTTGCTTCACTTAGTATGAGGGTCTCTAATTCCATCCATGTTCCTGCAAATGACATTATTTTATCCTTTTTTATGGCTGAATAGTATTCCATCGTGTATATATACCACATCTTCCTAATCCAGTCATCTGTTGATGGACATTTGGGTTGTTTCCATGTCTTGGCTATTGTGAATAGTGCTGCAATAAACATGCGTGTGCAAGTGTCTTTTTCAAGGAAATTTCTGTCTGGATATATGCCGAAGAGTGGGATTGCTGGGTCATATGGTAGTTCTATGTAGAGTTTTCTAACGTACCTCCATACTGTTTTCCATAGTGGTTGTACCAGCTTACATTCCCACCAACAGTGCAGGAGGGTTCCCTTTTCTCCACACCCCCTCCAGCAACTGTTGTTTGTGGACTTATTAATGATGGCCATTCTGACTGGTGTGAGGTGGTATCTCATAGTAGTTTTGATTTGCATTTCTCTAATCATCAGTGATGTTGAGCATTTTTTCATGTGCTTGTTGGCCATCTGTATATCTTCTTTGGAGAAATGTCTATTCAGGTCCTTTGCCCATTTTTCAATGGGGTTGCTGGCTTTTTTGTGGTTGAGCTGCATCAGTTGTTTGTATATTTTAGAGATTAAGCCCTTGTCAGTTGCATCATTTGAAAGAATTTTCTCCCATTCTGTAAGCTGTCTATTCGTTTTCCTTTGCTTGCAAAAGCTTGTCAGCTTGATTAGGTCCCATTGGTTTATCTTTGCTCTGATTTCTGTTGCTTTGGGAGACTGACCTGAGAAAACATTTGCAAGGTTGATGTTGGAGAATGTCTTGCCAATGTTGTCTTCCAGGAGTTTAATGGTGTCTTGTCTTATATTTAAGTCTTTAAGCCATTTAGAGTTTATTTTTGTGCATGGTGTG
>PVHT020000078.1:4183583-4216836 GCA_004024745.2 Catagonus wagneri | reverse complement strand
AAAGCTTGTCAGCTTGATTAGGTCCCATTGGTTTATCTTTGCTCTGATTTCTGTTGCTTTGGGAGACTGACCTGAGAAAACATTTGCAAGGTTGATGTTGGAGAATGTCTTGCCAATGTTGTCTTCCAGGAGTTTAATGGTGTCTTGTCTTATATTTAAGTCTTTAAGCCATTTAGAGTTTATTTTTGTGCATGGTGTGAGTGTGTTCTAGTTTCATTGATTTTCATGCAGCTGTCCAAGTTTCCCAGCAATGCTTACGGAAAAGACTGTCTTTTTCCAATTTTAAGTTCTTGCCTCCTTTGTCAAAGATCAGTTGTCCATAGGTGTCTGGGTTTATTTCTGGGGTCTCTATTCTGTTC
This sequence comes from Catagonus wagneri, assembly GCA_004024745.2. NCBI lineage: Eukaryota > Metazoa > Chordata > Mammalia > Artiodactyla > Tayassuidae > Catagonus > Catagonus wagneri. The sequence continues at coordinate 4,216,477 of PVHT020000078.1, read as the reverse complement.
CATTGGTCCGTATGTCTGTTTTGGTACCAGTACCACACTGTCTTGATTACTGTGGCCCTGTAATATTGCCTGAAGTCTGGGAGAGTTACACCTCCTGCTTGGTTTTTGTTCCTCAGGATTGCTTTGGCAATTCTGGGTCTTTTGTAGTTCCATATAAATTTTTGGATTGTTCTAGTTCTGTGAAGAATGTCATGAGTAATTTGATAGGGATTGCATTGAATCTGTAGATTGCTTTGGGTAGTATTGCCATTTTTACAATGTTAATTTTTCTGGCCTATGAGCATGGAGTATCTTTCCATTGCTTTGTATCTTCTTTGATCTCCTTGATTAATGTTTTGTAGTTCTCTGCATATAAGTCTTTCACCTCCTTGGTCAGGTTTTTTTCCCAGGTATTTGATTTTTTGGGGTGCTATTTTAAAAGGTAAAATATTTTGGTATTCTTTTTCTAATAATTCGTTAGTATACAGAAATGCGATTGATTTCTGAAGGTTAACCTTATATCCTGCTACTTTGCTGAATTCGTTGATCAGTTCAAGTAATTTTGGGGTTGAGTCTTTGGGATTTTCTATATACAGTATCATGTCATCTGCATACAGTGACAGTTTTACCTCTTCTCATCCTATTTGGATGCCTTTTATTTCTTCTGTTTGTCTGATTGCTGTAGCTAGGACTTCTAATACTATGTTGAATAATAGTGGAGAGAGTGAGCATCCTTGGCTTGTTCCAGATTTTGGTGGGAAGGCTTTCAGCTTTTCTCCATTGAATATTATATTTGCTGTGGGTTTTTCTTATATGGCCTTTATTATGTTAAGGAATGTTCCCTGTATTCCCACTTGGTAAGAGTTTTGATCACGAATGGATGTTGGACTTTGTCAAATGCTTTTTCTGCATCTATTGAGATAATCATGTGGTTTTTGACTTTTCTTTTGTTAATGTGGTATATGACATTGAATTGTGTATGTTGAACCATCCTTGGGCACCTGGGATGAATCCCACCTGGTCATGGTGTATGATCTTTTTGATATGCTGTTGGATTCGGCTGGCTAAAATTTTGTTGAGAATTTTTGCACCTATATTCATCAAAGATATTGGCCTATAGTTCTTTTTTGTGGTGTCTTTGTCTGGTTTTGGAATTAAGGTGATGTTGACATCATAGATTGTCTTTGGGAATGTTCCTCCTTCTTCATCCGTTTGGAAAAGCTTAAGGAGGATGGGTATGAGTTCTTCTTCATGTTTGGTAGAATTCACCTGTGAAGCCATCTGGTCCTGGACTTTTATTTGTAGGGAGTGTTTTGATGACATACTCAATTTCATTTCTAGTGATTGGTCTGTTCAGTTGATTTATTTCTTCTTGATTCAGTTTTGGGAGGGTGTAAGTCTCTAAAAGGTTGTCCATTTCTTCTAGGTTATCAAATTTGTAGGCATACAGTTGTTCATAGTATTCTCTCATGGTTTTTTGTATTTCTGTAATATCTGTTGTGATTTCTCCTTTTTCTTATTTTGTTTATTTGGGTTTTTTCTCTCTTCTTGGTGAGTCTGGCTAGAGGTTTGTCAATCTTGTTTACCTTTTCAAAGAACCAGCTCTTGGATTTATTGATTTTTTCTATTGATTTTTTGAATCTCTATTTTATTGATTTCCTCTCTGATCTTAATGATTTCCTTCCTTCTGCTGACTTTAGGGTGTTTTTGTTCTTCTTTTTCTAATTCAGTTAGGTGATGGGTTAGGTTGTTGATTTGAGATTTTTCTTCTTTTTTGAGGAAGACCTGTAATGCTATGAACTTCCCTCTGAGCATTGCTTTTGCAGCATCCCATAGATTTGGGGTTGCTGTGTCTTCATTCTCATTTGTCTGAAGGTGTTTTTTTCTTTCTTGATTTCCTCATTGACCCATTTGTTTTTTAGTAGTATGTTGTTTAGTCTCCATGTACTATGGTTTTTTGTCATTTCCTTCCCTGTGGTTGATTTCTAGCTTCATGCCTTTGTGGTCAGAGAAGATACTTGAAGTAATTTCTATACTCTTAAATTTGTTGACGTTAGCTCTGTGCCCCAGTATGTGATCTATCCTTGAGACTGTTCCATGTGCACTTGAGAAGAATGTATATTCTGATATTTTTGGATGTAATGCCCTGAAAATGTCAGGTCCAATTTTTCTATTGTGTCATTTAGGATCTCTGTTGCCTTACTGATTTTCCACCTGGAGGATCTGTCCATTGATGTGAGTGGAGTGTTAAAATCTCCTACAATTATTGTATTGCTATCTATTTCTCCTTTTATGTCTGATAGTACTTGTTGTAGGTACTTGGGTGCTCCTATGTGGGGGGCATATATACATATATATATATACACACACACACACACACACACACACACATATATATATATCTATATATATATCTATATATATAGACAATTGTAATATCCTTTTCTTGAATGGATCCTTTAACCATTAAGTAATGTCCTTCTTTGTCTTTCTTTATGGCTTTCGCCTTAAAGTCTATTTTGTCTGATATGAGTATTGCCACTCCTGCTTTCCTTTCTTGTCCATTGGCATGAAATGCCTTTCCCCATCCCCTCACTTTCAATCTATCTGTGTCCTTTGCTCTAAGGTGAGTCTCTTGGAGACAGCAGATTGTAGGTTTTTGCTTATTTATCCATTCTGCCACTCTGTGTTTTGATTGGAGCATTCATACCATTGACATTTAAGGTGATTATTGATAGTTATGTATTTATTGCCATTTTAGATCTTGTTGCCAGTTGATTCTGTGTTTCTCTTATTTTTTTTTTTTTGGATGGATGGGTTCCAATTATTTTATACCTAAGTTCTTTTCAGTATTTGTGGATTAGATGTCCCATTTTGGTTTATACAGTTGAAGTATGTTAACACCTTCTTATATTTGCTTGCTGTGGCCTGATAACCATATAGGCTTAAACTCATCATTAAGAAAATAAAATAAAAAAAGAAAAAAACGTTTTTTAAGTTAAAAAAAACAAGAAATAGTCTACCTTTTCCTACTTTCCCTCCCCACAATGTATGAGGTTGTTGTCTGTTTTTTTGTAATTTATTTATTTTAGCATCTTCATGTATAGATCTGTATGTTGGCTTATTTGAATGATTGCTTTCCAATTGTGGTTTCCTCCATTCTAATTCTTTTTACCTTTCTTTCTTTTTTTTTAATAGGAACCTTTTTCAGCATTTCTTTTAGAAAGGGTTTAGTATTGCTGTACTACTCTTTTAGCTTTTATGTCCCCTTCTATTTTAAATGATATTCTTGCTGGGTAGAGTATTCTAGGTTGCAGACCTTTTCCTGTCAGCACTTTAAATATATCTTGCCATTCCCTTCTAGCCTGTAATGTTTCTGTAGAGAAATCAGCTGACAGCCTTATGGGGGATCCCTTAGAATTAACGCTTTGCTTTTCTCTTGCTGCCTTTAGGATCCTCTCTTTAATTCTTGCCATTTTTAATATAATATGCCTTGGTGTGGGTCTGTTTGGGTTCAGCTTGTTTGGGGCCCTCTGTGCATCCTGTATCTTGATGTCAGAGTCCTTCAGATTTGGGAAGTTTTCAGACATAATTTCTTCAGATATTTTTTCAATGCCCTTTTCTTTTTCTGCTTCTTCTGGAATTCCTATTATGCATAAAGTGGGCTGCTTTATATTATCCCATAGATCTCTTATATTGCTTTCATGTTTTTTCATTTGATTTTGTTTGCTGTCCTGATTGCGTGATTTCCATTATTCTATCTTCTACATCACCAGTTCTTTCCTCTGCATTATTCAAACTGCTCTTTATTGCCTTTAGCTCAGTTTGCATCTCTGCAAATGAGTTTTCTAGCTTTTCTTGGCTCCTCCTTATGTTTTCTAGTTCCTTTCTAAGGGACTCTGCATTGCTGTTTGCATCTTCTCTTAATTCCTGGATATTCAGCCTTAATTCTTCAAGTATTTTCATTGCCTCCCTTCTGAACTCCATTTCTGTCAGACTGTAGAGGTCTGTTTCATTGTTGGCTGCTTTAAATGACTTGTCCTGTTCTTTTAACTGGGAATGGTTTTTGAGCTTCTTCATCTTGTTTGTGGTTTTCTTTTTCTGTGAGTTTGGGGAAGCCAAACTGTAGTCTTGGAAGGCTACTTCTAGGCAGGAGCACCCCTTTGTATTTTTTTGGTGGGGTTACTATTTACTTTTGGTGTGGGAGTTTGAATATTTGGTGTCTTTTTCTTTTGAGTGAACAGGCTGTTATCTCAATGGTACTCTGAGTGTTCTCTGGGAGAATGAAGAAATGGCTAAGGTCAACAGTTGGTGCCTAGCCTCTGGGCTCTCAATTGCAGGAAGGTGGCAATGTCTACCCCTAGTTTCCAGGCCCTGGGAAGTGGTCGTGAGCTCTATGCAGATCTACCAGGTGTCCAGAGCAATTGGCAGGAGCAGCAGCAGGAAGTATGATTTCCCAAGGGAGTGAGAGCCACGAAAGCTAGTGTTTGATGGCAAAGTCCTCTTTGAGGTGATTGGAACCACAGGGGGTACCTGTCAGAGGCTGGTTCAGCAGGCTGGCGTTGGCTCCGCCCCTCCAATGATGCTCGCTCGTGGGTTTGCACAGGCTCCTGGCTCCGTCGGCTGGTGCAGTGTTTCACCCCCCTGGCAGAGGCTGTCTCTGTGGGGCTGGTGCTGGCTCCACCCCTCTGCCAATGCTGACTCTGTGTGGTAGCACAGAGCTCCGCCCACCAGAGATGCTAACTCTGTGGTCTGGCACAGGCTCCTAGCTCCGTGGACTGGCACAGTGCTTTGCCCATGCAGTCAGATCCTTAATCCACTGCACCATGGTGTTCATTGATTTTATACCGGACAGGAGGTGAGGAGCTGTCACTCCTCTCTTGCAGATGAAGAAACTGGGAAGTTTCAGAAACAAAGTTTAAGCGCCTTGGCCAGTTTTCAGCTGCAAGGTCCCCTGAAAAACAAGAGGCTGCTAATTCTGAATTCTGTCAGAATGTGCTGCCCACCCCAGGACTGGAGGGGGTAGGAGTACAGCCTTGAGGATAATTTTCTGTAGTCTCTGTTCTGCCTCACTCAGTATCTGCTGTACCAAGTTGTGTGTCTGCAGGTAGCTTAGTGGTGAGTAGTGCTTGGAGGCAGCAGAGTCACGAAACATGGGGCTGGTTCAGACTGGCATCTGGAGAGGTTAGGGCATGTTGGCTGTGGTCTGCCCACAGCTCCCCCAGTACCGACTGGTATCCTTTGGTATTTGCTTTGCTAGCTGTACTTTTGCAAAAAGAAGCATAAATCAACTCAGCAACGTTTTGCTCTTCCCTATATTAACTAACAAATGTTCCTGGAGATTGGTCGCATAACTCTGGAAGGGTGTCTACCTTTACAGTGTCAGTTTAATCATTCTGAGCAGAGGTCCAGGGCTCCAGACTTTAGAAACAATTACGATAGCTGTGACAGTTGCTTGCTGAGATGGCTTGTGGAATACTTAATGGCTGAGCCTTTAACACAGTTTGTTAAACTCAGATTAAATAGTAATGATTTTTCTTAAGACCAAACCATTCCAGGAAATTAACACTAATGTCTCCTTGAAAAATGCAATATAAGAAACAAATTTATCAAATGGCCTGATATCTCCTGCACTGATTTCCAAATCCTCTATCCTTTTTAGATGGAATCAAATTGGAAATTTACACCAAATGACCAGAGTATTCATTATCTAGCTAATTGATTTTACTTCTGTTCTTCGGTCTTCTAAATCCAAGGTCCATCAAGCAGTGCTGGTTTTGGTAAAGTACACACGTGGCTCCTCATCCCCAGAGACAGTTAAGGGTATGTGGTTCTTAGTTGTTCCCAGTGTGTCAAACGTAGGGATGGGTGTGCTGACCTCTGTGAAACAGCAGCTTATAAAACACACCCTTTATTATCAACAGACTAGCCTTTATATTTTATAGCGGACCCAACCCACCCTGCATGCATATACCTTGATCACAGCACCAAACGTACTGTATTGTAATGATGAGTTTTCCTTTTGAGACTGTGATACAGGTAATGCTCCTGTTCAACTTTGGGAACCAAGACATGGCGCACAGTAGGTATTTTAAAACCTGTTTCTGATGTGACCAAAATTATATAGAAAAAGAGAAGTACACCAATATTTTAAAGACTTTTTTTTTTAACTTTTTGCAAAGGATTTGCTGTAAGCCTTCAAGTCATCTTGTCCAACCCAAAAGCTGTTTTTAAGCGTCGTGGGTCCCAGCCAGGGATGCAGGAATCTGACTTTCTAAAGCAGATCACAACAGTTGAAGAACTGGAACCGAAAGCAAGTAACTGCACCAAGGTATTCCTTTTCCGCATGCTGCTTGCCCTTGCCCTTGCCTTGTCCATGCGGAGAGCATGGCTACCCACCAGGCTTCCTCCCTCAGGTCCTCGTGTGGCACACTCGGACAGAGAAGGTTAACCTAGCCAACGAGCCCAAGTACCGCCTGGACACAGTGAGGATCGAGGTATAAACTGAAGCCACCATGGGTGCCACAGGCAGCGTGGATGCAGAGGAGGACAGGTGAGGGCAGGCTTTGGGCATCTGGGTACCTTTCGTTCTGCTTAGCACAGCAGCCAGATCGCCACCTGCCAGACACCTGCTTTACAGAGAGCTGGTGGGTTCCTGGAAGCTAAGTAGATGGTACCAAATGTATGCTTTTGTCCCCATTTGTTCTGCATGTTTCCCACAACCCCCTGGAAGGTCTTCATGCTATATAGCTAATGGCACTGCAGGGTACCATTCTGAGAATCTTAGATACACTTTTCCCCTCATTTGGCCTTATACTTGGTGGAACTGAAAAGATTTTACAGATAAGTATTTTGTCACCTACACATTCCTGATTCTGAAGTAATTTTTGTAAGACTGGTGGCAGTATACATCATAGGAAAATAAAACCCACAAAAAAACGGTCTATGGATTCATCCGTTTAATATAGGGATATAACATCTGTCAGTACTAGGCACCATAAAATGTAAACACAATTACCTTCATGGACCTGGATACACCTTCAAGGACTAAAGTGGCTTGTTTAGTTACCCTGTTTGCATCGAGTGCACAGAAGGTCTTCATGTTAGCACTGTGTGGACACAGGAAGAGAGCCAAACTCCGAGAGAGGCAGGTAAAACCTAACTTCTTACATTTCCTAAACTAAATTTTGTAGTGACATCCAGGTTTGTCTTCCTTTCACTAGCCACGTTCCCTGTTAAGCACATCATAACAACAGCACAGTAAAGTGACTGATGGAATAAAAGAATCTGGCTACACATGGGAGCAGTGCTCAGTGACACACTTACATTCTATTTATATGATTAAACATTTGATCATACAGTACCTTCCTACGGGATTACTGGCTAATTTGGGGGTGGGGTTATACTGTTAGAGGTATTACTAACATGATAACTACTGCCCTTATATGCAAACATTAGAGCTACAATTGTATCAAGAGTGAAACCGATTATGCAGGTTGACTGAGCAGCTTCTCAGATAAGGTGTCTACGAAGTTGTGGGCGATATGGGCAAAGGTGCCCTTGATGTGAAATGGTTTCTCAACCTGCTTTTCACCACATCAAATTTAATCATCACAGACCAACACAGTCGATCAGATAATTCTTAATATGAACAAATGGGGAAAAAAGAAAAAAAATATGTACATGAATGAACAGGGGAGCTGGATGCATTGCAGCAAGAAGGCTGGTGGGTGCCCTGGAGGAGGTGCTGCGTGCTCATTTCCATAGCTGTGTGCTGAGCGTCTGACCCGACGAGCTTCCTGCCCAGCCCGCTGTGGTACTGGGGGGCTGACCGAGGGCCCCCGCAGGGGCTGTGCTGCCCAGGCTCAGGCCAGCCATTTGCTGGTTCACCTGTGAACATATAAAATGTTTCCTTCACTTTCAATTCTTGTACGTTTCGACACTGTTATATATTTTATGTTACCCTGTTTTATTTTAAGCTGGCCTTTATTTGATGCTGATTTAGTTCCGAGAGATACTGAATTTGAACAGCAATTCCAAGTATTTTTCATCTGTGTGAAAAGGATTCTGAGCACTGGGGTAAAAGCAGACCACCACACAATGCTTTTTCTATAGAAAGCAAACAGCTACTGTGCTTCTTGGTCCTTTTTTTTTTTCCTTCCACTTTTTGCACACTTTTTCACCATAAAGTGACCTTAAATCACTTTATATTTATTTTCTGGACTCAATTGCTTATCCCCTATAGATTAACCAAAACTAAAAAAAAGTACCAAAGCAATCTTTGAATTCGTATCTGGATATACTGAGTATGCTATTCTAACTTTCAACTATACTAGGATAGACTACTAAGGACTAAGAAAATGCCTGAAGGTAAAACACTCCAAAATTATTAACTATATATGATGGCAATTATTCTGCCTTTATTAAAATCTTAAATGCCTCTACATAGCTTCTAAATATTCAAAAAGGTTATAAAACATTTTTCTTTTGCTTATTTATTTGCCAATCACAAACAGCCAAAGTTAATTTTTATTATAAGAAGTGTAAGAGTACATGTATTTTTCTTCCAGACTGGAGTCATGTATGTATATGAGCATCTTGACACTTCTTCTATGGTACTTTCTTCTAAGATTGATGATAAATGAAGGAAAGGCAAGAAGATTTACCACAAAGTAGAGTGGATTCAAAACCTACTATGCTCAGGGCTGGATTGTAATAAAGTTCATTTGATTGCAAGTTTTCAAAGACACTAATATCAACCACATCACTGATAAGGCCTAAGTGTCTGGAGGGCAGCTCACTTTTCCCTAGGTACTAAAGGCTGTTTGTTTTGAGTAGATCCCACCGAGGTAGTCCTGGCAAACGCATCCCCCCCCTTCAGCCTGCCTGAAAGTAAAGCAGTGTCCATTCCTTACCAGTTCCTAGCACCCCGACCTGAGCTGCATGTGCTTTTAGCACTCTGGCTGCACAAAAGCTGACATTCAATACTTACAATTTCTGAGCTGCCCAGAAAGCAGAGACCAATGTCATACAGCTATTCCTTTAAACAGTGATAGTAAAAATAACTTGGAACATTCACGGTGATTTTGCTGATGTCAGTTAGAAATCCCTATATACTATTCCCTGGATGCTGACTGGAACAGAAATCAAAGTCACCGAAATACTAGAGAAATATCAAATAGGAAGTATACCAAGAAGAAGAGTGGGGGCATGAACCTATGTCTGAAGGCCCCTGTCTTATGGAGCCAGAGGGGAGTCAGGATGGATCTGAAAGACCCAATACTAAAGCTTTGTCTCCTGGCTCTAAACTAGGTAGAAAAGAGTTTCTAATATGAAGGGACATCTGACACAAATACAGACTTGTTCATATCAGGAATTCTTAAACTAGTGGGTATTCTTTTTGAACATAAATGTGATTATAAGTAAGAAGGAAATACAACTTTATAAACATCTTTTGAACCAAAAGCACTTTTCATAAATCTATGGTCAATAAGCCATCCATGGAGAACAGTCTAGCTCTCTCAAATAATAGTGCTTTGAGAAAAATTTTTATAATTTGTGAAAGTTACCAAAAATCCCCCAAATTATTAGTGAAAACAGGTTGGTCTAAGTGATCTATAAAAACACTCCACCAGGAAGTTGGGTTGAAGCCTGATGCTTCAAAGAATAAGACAATTTCTAGTTGTTACAAACAGATTAAGGATATTCACCATTATAAGGATATTCACCATTATAGTTGTGCTATAATCTGAAATGAAAAAAGGCTTAACATTTCTGTACAGAATATTCTAAATATAGGAACATGACAGCTTATTTGTCGATTCAGTTTTGACCTCTTATAACATTACTCAATTATTTCTGCTAGATTGTTAGATTGAAATACAAGTAAAACCATTTAGAAAAGAAATCTGGTTTCTTAAAATTTTGGAGAAGATGGAGAGAAAACAACCCCTACCTGTGAGAGGTTCCACTGGGGCTGCTGAGCGGGTGGCAGGCCAAACTTGCTCTGGGGTGCACCCATCTGTCCCACCATTCCTGCCGGGGGACCAACCACACTCGGAGGAAGTGGCAGCACGGCAGTCTGTGCATTTCCCATGAAGCCGTTGGGCATGGGCATGCCCGCCATCATGCCTGCGCTCTGTCCCATCATGCTTCCCACCAGGCCGGGAGCTGCAGGCACAGGCACACCCATGGACGGAAAGCCTTGAAATGCAGTTGGTGCTTGCGAGGTAAATGGTATATTTGTAGGTCCCATAAACACTCCTGCATCATAAGAACCATGGAGAGAAGATGAATGAAGAAAACAGGGCTACTGCAAACAGCTGCACTCACTTCTATAAGCACAGAAAAAGGATGACTATCTTTCTGAACAGCAAAAATTTTAATTGTGCTCTGGCCGCTCCCGCTGCTCAGACCAAGTTCACACCTACACCCTCAGAGCTGGTTGTTTCCAGAATGAAGACAAGTCAGTTATGAACCTGAGAAGATTTAATGAGCATAAAGAGATCTTGTGCAATAGCTACATAAAATATCCATTGTGAAGACCAAACTACACAGCATGAGATTGTGTTTCTACCTATTTGCACCACTGGTCTCTCATTACCAAATAAGTCAGAGTTGACTGTGTCTGGTTTTGATGGAAGCAGCTGGGAAGTCATGTAATTTCAACTCGTAAGTAAAATGAAGCCCATTATTTCAGAGGAAATGGTCTGACAGATTAAAACTGTAAATAATAAATCTTACAGTGCTAGTATTTATAATTAGTGAGAACGCAAAGCGTTTTTTGATTTCATGTGACAGTTCATACTGTTTGCTGAAAAAAACACCATACTGTAGTTAAACTTCATGCAAATCAATTTTTCAAAAATAATCTATGTCCTATAAAGCTTGTGAAACAATATTAACTGGTGTATGCCCAGCTTGTCATTATTAAAAGAATAAAGTTTTGTGCATCCTATTTGTGCTTTTTAATCCTAAGGCTCCTCCATTCATTTCAGTTTTATAGTTGTGTAAACTACAGCAACAAGAGCACTTGTTACACAAGACAAACAGCAAAGAAATATAATTGACGTTATGTAACTACAAAGGATACATTCTAGTAATGTCACTGCAATGCACTGAGAGCAGACTTCAAAATGCATTACCAGGAGCACTCTGCTGCTGGAGGGTCCCTGTGCCATACAGAGATAAGATGGAGTCTTTGGAGAGTTGTTTCTTTGCCACCTCTTCTGACTTTGTAGTTTGCTCAGTGAACAGATCCAAATCCCCAGATGTCACTGTAGACGGAGTGGCAGCTGCTGGTACAGAGGATGTCCCCTGAGACAGATACCAAAACAAACTGTCAAATTCTGCATACTAAAATACAGCTCATCCATTACTTGAGACCCACACGAAGTTATGAAATTAGAAATTGTAGATGGTAAAATGGTAACATTAAAGGAAACTGTTCACAAGCCCACACAAAGTCAACATCTAAGATAAAGGGACATTTCCGAGTCTGAAATCTACTAATGTAAAAAAACAGCAGATGAAACCTCTTTCCTGATAATTGTGCTTACTTGCCGGACTGATACTGAGCTTTTGCCCATCCCATCCTGAACACACTGGGTTCAATAATAGGTATGTAGTGATGCCTTGGGTACCACCATCCTGGGAGATGCTAGGGCATCTCCTGCAGCAATTACTGCTTCAAAGGAACTGGTAGCCCTTGGAATAAAGAACATTTCTGCAACTACAGCAGACTGCAAGAGGGGGTTTCAATAGCTCATTTTGTCTTCTTTGAAAAAAGTTTTGTTCTTCAAGAACTACGCTGTGATATTTTTATGAACCTAATCTTGTCTGCTTTAACCACATTAGAATGCTTCCAGTCTACTCAGAAATAAGTACAGCAAACTTCAACCACCTACACTCTCACCCACACCTTGCATTCCGCTTGTGGATGGGGTAAATGAACACAGAAACAATCTTCACTTAATCTCCAGTATCTTGCACACAGTATTAGTCACAAGTTGAATGGTGCTCACATGGCTGGTTGTCTGTTCCAGGGGTGGGGGTGGGTGGAGTGCATGTACTCCATCTGCCAGCACTACAGCTCCAAGATTAAATAATCACACTGGATACTGGGAAATGACTTAGATATGAAGAGTTTCAAAGAATTCTACGAAGACTAGTAAAAACTGGGTAAGAGTCCTCAAACTCTAGAATAAGGTGAGCAGCAAGAAGTTAAATCGTAAATGATTTGGCTTTGATTTTTAAAAATTCAAATATTTAATGTCTGTTAAAAAACCTTCCAATAAATTACATCCAAGCATTATGCTCACAGACTAAGTTAAACAATATTTTGAATATATTATGCTGAATTAATAAGCAAGAATTTTAGGACAGGGAAAAAAAGCCATGTAATTTTGCCAAAGTTCTGATATGTATAAGAAATTGGAACTGATGGAATATCAAAGAGAACAGTGTGCTGGAATAAAATATATCTGAGCTACCAGTGAAGAAGCAGAAGAGCAGAGGCTGGGAGAGTGGGAGCCCCCTGCAGGACCAGAGCTCTGTCCGCCCTCACCCCGGGGCCCTCGGCCAGCGCACAACCTCCCTGCGAGCACGCTCCTCTATGAAAGCAGGGCAGAGCACACAGTGTTACTGTTTTAGTTTTCAGTTACACCTCAGTAAAGCTGAAAAAAATTTAAAATATTTAACAATTTACAATTCTAAAAAAGGAATAAAGGCAAAAAAGAAATTTCATATAATGTCAAGAAAGCAAGTCAAAATTTCTTTACTGACACTTTTTTTTTGCTTTTTTAGGGCAGCACCTGCAGCATACGGAAGTTCCAGGCTAGGGATCGAATCAGAGCCGCAGGTGCCAGCCTACACCACAGCCACAGCAATGACAGATCCGAGATGCATCTGCCAACTACACCACAGCTCATGGCAATGCCTGATCTTTAACCCACTGAGCAATGCCAGAGATCGAACCCGCGTTCTCATAGATACTAGTCCAGGTTCATTACTGCTGAGCCACAATGGGAACTCCCAACTGATACCTTTTAAAAAATTCTGACCTTTAATATTATTTTCTTAATAGTTTTAGAAAGTCATTAAAATAAAGCAGTGTAGGTCTTAAGGCTAACAAAATATTGTTTTCATAAAAAAAGAGTATGAGTACTTGAGTTTGCTATAATTTCTTGTTTTTCATTTTCCTGCAAGGAGAAGGAAACACTGTCTGGGGGATGCTGCAGCAGAGCACAAGAAAAGAACTACTGGCTTCCAGGCAACATTTATATATACACAGTTTAAAAACCTCTTAAGTAAATATCCTTATTGATCAGAAGCAAGGTTGAAATTGTCTGAGTTTTCCCAGACAACTAAACACTAATCGCCTAAAGCAAGGGGTTCGCAAACTTCAGACAATGAACATTTAGGTTTTGTGGGTCATACAGTGATGCAACTACTCAACTTTACTTTTGTAGAGTGAAGGCAGTCACAGATAATTTGTACATAAACTGTAGTGTACAGTTCCAATAAATCATTCTTGGCAAAAACAAGCTTCAGGCTAAATTTGTCAATTCAAGGCCTAAAGATCAAGAAGCTTTCAGATCTCAAACAATTCAAAATTAAAACTTCGTAACTTCCCAAAAAGAAAATAAACAGTGATCCTGTAAAACCACATTGTTACCACATACCTGACCTGGGGGCATGACAGTTGCGGGTAAGGGATTAGAAATCATGGGTCCAAAGATGTCCAGATCATCATTCAGGGCTGGCACCGCGGCTGTGTTCCCATTCGTCACTGGTGCTTCGGTAGGCCCATCTGAAAAGAATATAAATTCTTGTCTTAATGATTCTAACATCTCTTACATTAATTAAAACATAGCATTATTTTAAAATTTGGATTTCCTTTGTGGCACAGCAGGTTAAGGATCCGGTGCCGTCACTGTAGCAACTTAGGTCATTGCTATGGCACGGTTTCGATCCCTGGCCCAGGAACTTCCACGTGCCTCAGACTCAGCCAAAAAAAATAAATACATAAATAATACACAGTTAAAAGTTCAAAAAGTTAAAATATATGCCTTCTACCTCACACTCTTATCCTCTTTCCCAAAGAAACCACTTCCAGTTTTGTCCTCACAGAAATATTCTTTACCCTCCAGTTTCTAAGTACATAGGAAAACCCCTTTTGAAAAATGGTATTATGATATTCCCATTCTGTGTTCTGATGCTTCCTTCTATGTAAGGTACTGTTCTGAGTACTTTACATATATTAACTTACTTAATCCCCACAACCTTAAGAGGCAGACACTATTTTTGAGACAACTAGCTAAGCTGGAATTTGATACCATGTTCTTACAAATAATGCCTCTCTGTCAATGTGTCAGTCCAGAATTTACAAGGTGTGGGGGTCAGGAGTTGCAGGGAGTGCAGTGGAGAGAGTTTGTGAGCACAGTATTTCAAAGAATGGGACATCTGACACAGCTCAAGGAACAGTTCAGAACACTACAACTCCAATCTCTTGGGACCTATATTCTAATCAGCAACTTCTATTTAAACAATTTACAACCTCATTTGATCTCTCTTTGATAAGTCACACACTCAAGGGTAAATCAGGCATCTTCTAAAACTTCATTAAGGAGGGGGATGGATGTCTTGCACATCATAGGTACTCAAATATTTGACAAATTTATTGGAAGACCCATGTTCTGGGTATTTCTGTCACAACCCACAGAAACTCACAGGTTTCTTCTCTTTTTCGAAGTATAATTATAGAAATTAGTATCTTTTGTTTCCCTGTTTAAGCTTCAGTGAAACAAATTATTATTAATTTCATTGAATAAACAGTCACAATAAAATATTTTTTACTACTTAATTTATAAAAGTATGTGTGAAACCCATAAACGGTTAGTTTGGAAGAGACCAACTGCAAATATTTTCAATTACTTTTCAGTGATAATACATTGTCAAAACCATAAAAAATTAATCAGTATATATGTGTTTGTTAGATACGTTATATCTCCACCAAGCATTGCAGACCATTTAAAGGTAAAGCAGTAAAATAATGCATAGGTTATTACTAATTTATAATACACAGAATTTTATGTATAATATATAAATTAATATTTTATATAAAATATATGTAAAATTTATATAATATATAGAATTTTAAGCCAACAAAAACTGACATAAAATGAGTTTTTTCCATTTCTAGCTCATTCAAAATGGCAATATTAAATTAGACGCTAAACCTCTTCAAAGAGCTATTTTATACTTTCCAGTCCTTGCCACACTCCACTTACCTGATGTGTAGTACATCATGTAAGTATAAATCAAAAGTAAAGTATTTTAGAAGGACAGGGTATCTACATCAAAAATACAACTAAAGGAACATCTTCTTTGTGGTATTCACAACAACTCAGTAAAGAAACTCACACGGAGTTCCTGTTGTGGCTCAGTGGAAAGGAAGCTGAGTAGTAACCATGAGGATGCGAGTTTGATCCCTGGCGTTGCTGTGAGCTGTGGTGTAGGTTGCAGAAACAGCTCGGATCCCGAGTTGCTGTGGTATAGGCTGGCAGCTGTAGCTCTGACTGGATCCCCAGCCTGGGAACTTCCATATGCCGCAGGTATAGCCCTAAAAAGCAAAACAAAAACAAAAACAAGGCAAAGTGTGTTCTTTTAAAAAAATAAATAAATAAAAGGAAAGAAAGAAAAGAAACCTCAAATAACAATGCCACGTAAGTCAGTGGGGCTTTAACCCATAAGCTGTACAGCTGAGGACAAGGAAACCACTTCATCAAACAGACATGTGCAATTCTATAACATGAACAAAGAAGCACTTTATTAGCAAAAAATATGACTGGAGTTCCCATCGTGGCTCAGTGGTTAACAAACCCAACTGGTATCCATGAGGACACAGTGAGCTGTTGTGTAGGTCACAGATGTGGCTGTGGAGTAGGCCAGGAGCTGCAGCTCTGATTCGACCCCTAGCCTGGGAATCTCCATATGCTATGGATGTGGCCCTAAAAAGACAAAAAAAAAAAAAAAAAAAAAAAAGATGGAAAAAGAACAAGGCAGGAGGCATAACCCTCCCAGAGTTCAGGCAGTACTACAAAGCTACAGTAAGCATAATTTGTGGTGTTGACACAAAAACAGGCATATGGATCAATGGAACACAACAGAGAACCCAGAAATCAACCCAGATACCTACTGTCAATAAATTTTTGACAAAGGAGGCAACAACATACAATGGAGAAAAGACAGTCTTGAACTTCAGCAAGTGGTGCTGGAGAAGTTGGGCAGTTGCGTGTAAATCAATGAAGTCAGAACACACCCTCATACCATACACAAAAATAAACTCAAAATGGCTTAAAGACATGACACCATAAAACTCCTAGAAGAGAACATAGACATAACATTCTCTGACATAAATTGTACCAATGTTTACTTAGGTCAGACTCCCAAAGCAATAGAAATAAAAACAAAAATTTTTAAATGGGATATAATCACTCTTGTAAGGTTTTGTACAGCAAAAGAAACCGTAAACCAAAAAAGATAACCTACAGATAGGAGGAAAGATTTGCAAATGATGTGACCAATGAGGGCTTAATTTCCAAAATATACACATCACTATATTGTCCGTGTATTCTGGAAATTATACAAACCCAATAAAAAAATGGGCATAAGTTCTAAATAGAAATTTCTTTTCAGATTCACCTCCTAGAGTAATGAAATTAAAAACAAAGATTTTGCATAGCAAAGGAAATAAAATGAAAAGACAACCTATAGAATGGGAGAAAATATATGCAAATGAAGTGACAGACAAGGGATTAATCTGCAAAATACACAAACAATTCATACAGCTCAACAACAAAAAAAACCCAATCAAACAATGGGCAGAGGAGTTCCCGTCGTGGCGCAGTGGTTAACGAATCTGACTAGGAACCATGAGGTTGCAGGTTAGATCCCTGGCCTTGCTCAGTGGGTTAAGGATCCGGCGTTGCCGTGAGCTGTGGCGTAGGTCGCAGACGCGGCTCAGATCCTGCGTTGCTGTGGCTGTGGTGAAGGCCAGTGGCTACAGCTCCGATTAGACCCCTAGCCTGGGAACCTCCACATGCCACGGGTGTGGCCCTAAAATGACAAAAGGCAAAAAAAAAAAAAAGGGCAGAAGTTCTAAATAGACGTTTCTCCAAAGACATACATATGGCCAAAAAAACACATGAAAAGATGCTCAACATCACTAATACAAATCAAAACTACTATGAGATACCACCTTACACCAGCCAGATGGCCATCATCAAAAAGTCCACAAATAATAAATGCTGTAGAGGGTGTGGGGGGAAAGGGAAGGCTCCTACACTGTTGGGAATGTAAATTGGTGCAGCCACTATGGAAAACAGTATAGAGGTTCCTTAAAAAACCAAAAACTATCATATGATTCAGGAATCCCACTCCCAGGCATATACCTAGAGAAAACTGTAATTTAAAAAGATACATGCACCCCAATGTTCACTTGGCTGTTTACAATAGCCAAGACATGGAAGCAACCTAAATGTCAATGGACAGATGAATGGATAAAGGTATAGAATATATGTACAACACAATATCACTCAGCCATAAAAAATAATGCCATTTGCAACAACATGGATGGACTTAGAGATTATCATACTACGTATGAAAAATAGGTATCATATGCCATCATTTATATGGGCAATCTTAAAAAATGATACAAATGAACTCATTTATAAAACAGAAACAGACTCTCAGACATAGAAAACAAACTTGTAGTTACCAAAGGGGATGGGGGTTTTGGGAATGGTATATACACACTGTGGTGTACGGAACGACTGGCCAATAGGAACCTGCTGTATAGCATAGGGAACTCTACCCAACATTCTGTGATAATCTCTATCAACTATACTTCAATAAAAAATGAAAAAAGCAAATGAAAAGATGTTCAACATCAAAAATTATTGGAGAAATTCAAATCAACACTACAATGATATTGCTTATATGTGGAATCTAAAAAAATAACATAGATGAACTTATTTACAAAATAGAGTCACAGACACAGAAAACAAACTATGGTTACCAAACAGGAAAGTTGAGGGGGAGGGATAAATTAGGAGTTTGGGATTAACACACACTACTATATATAAAATAGATGATCAGTAAGGACCTACTATACAGCACAGGGAACATACTCAATATTCTATAATAACCTATATGAGAAAAGAATATGAAAAAGAATGGATATATGTAAAACTGAATCACTTTGCTGTACACCTGAAACTAATAGAACATTGTAGTATACTCCAATATGCCATAAAAATTAAATTTAAAAAAATTTTCCTGTTTCTGGGAGTTCCCATCATGATGCAGTAGAAACAAATTCAACCAGGAACCATGAAGTGGCAGGTTCGAGCCCTGGCCTTGCTCAGTGGGTTAAGGATCCTTTATTGCCATGAGCTGTGGTGTACATTGCAGGCATGGCTCATATCTGGCACTGCTGTGGCTGTGGTGTAGGCCAGGAGCTGCAGCTCTGATTCAGCCCCTAGCCTGGGAACCTCCACATGCCACAGGTGCGGCCCTAAAAAGCAAAAAAAAAAAAAAAAAAAAAAAAAAATTCATTTCACATGATAGCAAACACAAAATCTTAGGACAAATTCATTTTAAAAACTTTAAGCATGAGAAAATAATATAATTAACATTATTATTGTTATTATTACTATTATTTTGGATGAATTGAGAAAATGCTCTCAATTGATTTTTTTTACCACTGGACACGTCAATTAGTTTATACAACACCAGAGAGCTCAGGATGCACTGTGTGAAAGTGCAGTAAAAAGTAGAGGCTCATATACTACAGGCAAATAACCCATTTTCGTTATTTATATAAATTGTACATCTTTCAGAAATTCGAAGTCTGTTCTAAGTAGTACATTATACTCCACTAAGAATATTAACTTATTTATACTTTCAAATGTAAACCTTATTCAATATCTAGTAGTACATTACCTGACCTATAAAACAACATGTGGCACTTTATTTGGTTTTCAAAGTCTTATTTTACCTTTCACACACTCAGATCACATATGTGACTAATAATAGCCAACACTCAGAATAGTGCTGGTTTTGTCAAGCCTGAAAAAATACAAATAAACATGTAAATCATGAATACACTTGTTTAATATTTATAATGACACTATGAGAGAGGTATATTAATTACCCTCCTTCACAGATGGCAAAAAAAAGTTAAACTTGTCCAGTGTCACAAAGTTAAAGCAACATCTTAGACTGTAATCTTAAATACAGTTTTTAGTATAAAAGCAACTCATTCTTGTAAAAGATGTAAACCATGCAAAAATAAATTAGCTTTTTAAACCTTGCCATGGTAAGGTGATGGCTGCACAAAAATGTGAATGTATTTAATGCCACTAAACTATACACTTAAAAATGGTTAATTTTATCTTATATGTATTTCACTCAATAAAAAGCCCCTACCATTCAATTTCCATTTTTAGAAATGTATCAAAAAATGCTTAAACCAGTGTGTGTGTGTGTGTGTGTGTGTGTGTGTGTACGCACACACACAGTTTTCTTTAAAACTGTGTACGTTATGTGGGGAAGTAGATTTCATGCACCTATAATAACTTATTCAATCCATGATCCATTGCTGGCATTCAGATAGTTTCCAGGCTCCCATGATTGCAAAAACTGAGCAGCAGCCATCCACAGTCCTTAACATAACGCATGCACAGCTCATTTCCTTCACTGTAAGGTAACAGGACTTCTGTTTCTACAGCAAACAGCTCCATTGTCTCCTCCCACTAAAAGGTATACATTTAAAAACTTGCCTTCTGAAATCTCAGAAAGTCATTCCACACAAACAACAAAGCTGCTCTTCCTTCGTAACCACCTACCACAGTTGGCGGAGCTGCCATGAAAGTCAACTTATATTAGCCCAAGGGGCTTTGGAATCCTTTAGAATGAGACAGAGGAAGCAGCTGCTTAGGAACCATGATCTCTGTGGCAAAACTGATATTATTTTCAAGTGGCTGGGAAGGTTTTTCTCTTAGCTCCAAGAACCTAAGGTGAGGAACTTTTTCCCAGGCCTGACTGAGGTTTCCTGCCCAACGTCATGGTGAACACCTATCTACAACTTCCCCGCCCTCTTTTCTCTCTCCCTTAGTCTTCTCCCCATTCAATCCCCCCTAACATGATGGATTAAAACTCCCATTGATTTTCCTTGTTACTAAAAAGACCAAGCATTCACAGAATTGTTGAAAAACAAATCCTTAGCCTAAATGAAAATTTCTCAGCCTTGCATAATCGGTACACACAAATTCCCACTGAGTTCTCCCACTGGATTTCAATGTTTGCTAATTTGAATTATTACGTTTGGCTTACTAAACACATTCTCTAAAAAGGATTGTTTCAATTCATTTTGCAACTTGTGTTTTCTTCAGTATTTGAAAAGGACAGCTAAAAGTCTAGTCATGTTACCATTTTCATAAGCATCACCTGCTTCCTGGACTTTTTAGAAGGATGTTCACGTGTTGTCCTTTCTGTCTCCATGAAAGATGGGAAGGGCATCTCCTTCCATAAACGCCAGTTATAGAAACCGTGGCACAGAGAGATTAAAGACTCACTCAATGTCACTTCCCTACCTAAGTAGTATAATTTGTAGAACAAAGTTTTCTGACCTCTAGACTAGTGAATGCTCTTTTCTTTAAGCCACATTTTATCAAAAAGTCATATAATTACAGCTCTGTATAATTATAAAGCAATCACTTAAAACTCTGAAAATTAAAAGCTACCTTTAAATAGTTTATAATTACTTGAACTAAGTTGGAGAAACAGTGAATAAACAGTTCAGAAACCTTTCCACACCACCCTCCCCACCATCTCCCCACCCCACTTCTCCTCAAGCCTGGCATCTTCTCAGCTTATAATGGGAGAACCAAGCGGTGTGGTGGTCATCGAGGAGCACACTGGACTGAGGCGGGGTGGGGTGAGTGTGAAATGCAGTCAGTCCCAGGGCACAAACAAGTGTGAGCTCAAGGCAGCCTTTTTCATCAAGTGTCCAGTAGTAGCATAGTCTGGTGATTAAAGAAAAGGTGACAGGCCACAAAAGCCATAAAATACCAGGATGTTAAAAACAGTTTTTCAGATAAATATATAAAAATGTAGAAAGAATAAGTCTTTTTCTAATTAAATGGCTTAAATACTATAAACCACTATAATTTAAGAAAAAATAACTAAATCCACATTGGTCACGTTGTGTGTACAGACATGTGCCCCTACCACACATACACAGACAACTGGAAACCTCCTCTTCCAGGCGGAGAGAGCCAAGGACCAGGCACACAGTGCCTCCATGGGAAAAGCGGATGTCTGTACAAACAACTCATCAGGATTCACCACAGGCAGCACCTCTGCTAGTGCCACGTTCCTTGCCAGCTGCAAAAGGGTGGCAGATGCAGCCACCTGCAGCAGGAGGAGGCAGCCCCTCTTCATCAGTATGTAGAAACAGTAGCTGGTGGACAATAAAAATAATGGGAGTCCCAGAGTACAAGAAAAGCCTAAGGCAAATGGAAGAAATTAAGCTGGGGACAACATCATGTAGAACGATAATGAAACACAAAGGACCCCTTGAAAAGGCAATGAGAAAAACAGAAGAAATTAGGATAATGCAGTAAAACAAAGAAGGAATTTCAATCTTAAAGGCAAGATACCAAGCCTATAGTTAGTTGCTTGTGGGTCACTATTTTCTTTCTCTGTTACCTTTAGATTTCAGACTTGGAGTTCCCATCGTGGCTCAGTGGTTAATGAACCTGACTAGTATCCATGAAGACGCGGGTTTGATCCCTGGCCTCACTCAGTGGGTTAAGGATCCGGTGTTGCCGTGAACTATGGTGTAGGTTGCAGACACAACTCGGATCCCGCATTGCTGTGGCTGTGGTGTAAGCTGGCAGCTACAGCTCCAATTTGACCCCTAGCCTGGGAACCTCCATATGCCACGGGTGCAGCCCTAAGAAGACCAAAAAAAAAGAACTCAGACTAATGTTTTATTTGAAAACGCAGGTGGTAGCTGGCAGCTGACTGATTTATACTGCACACATACGAGAAATTTATAGGAAAAGGTTCAATGTGTTGAGCTAAAGAAAACAAGTAGTTAAAAACCAGTGTTACCTCTCACACGAACAGAAGTCATGCTCAGCACGCAGTGACTGGCCTACTGCATGTCCTGACACTGATAGATGCTTAGAAAGAAGGTAGCATTTAAATGTGACAAAGTCGTGAAGCCCAGCCTCTATCATCTAGAAATCTTCAACGCGGCTGTCAATTCTGTTAACTGTGGCTGTACCAGAACTCATCTAACACCAAAAATCGAAGTGAGTAAAGGTATACAAAGTAAGCAATATTCAGTGTCTTCTTGGCCCATTCCAAGAGCCTCTGAATAACTTATAACCTAAAAGGAAGTAACACTTTGGATTTTAATAACACATTTTTTAATGATTTTTTTTTCTATTATACTTGGTTTACAGTAGGTTCTATCAACTTTCTACTGTACAGCAAAGTGACCCAGTCACACATACATATATGCGTTCTTCTTCTCCATCATGTTCCATCACAAGTGACTAGATATAGTTCCCTGTGCTGATTCAGCAGGATTTCATTGCTTATCCACTCCAAATGCAATAGTTTGCATCTATTAACCCCAGACTCCCAGTCCATCTCACTCCCTCCCAGTTCCCCCTGGCAACCACAAATCTGTTCTCCAAGTCCATGAGTTTCTTTTCTGAATAACACACTTTTAACACATTTCTAACTAATTTTTAAGTTTTATCACCAGATACACTGACCACTGCTTTATATGTAAGTATCTCTGTTTAATCCTCACATTACTTCAAGAGAGTTTTTATTTTTTTTTTTGCCTTTTTGCCTTATCTAGGGCCACACCGGCAGCATATGGAGGTTCCCAGGCTAGGGGTCTAACAGGAGCTGTAGCTGTCAGCCTTCGCCAGAGCCACAGCAACATGGGATCCGAGCCACGTCTGCAACCTACACCACAGCTCACGGCAAAGCTGGATCCTTAATCCACTGAGCAAGGCCAGGGATCAAACCCGCAACATCATAGTTCCTAGTCGGATTCATTAACCACTGAGCCACGACAAGAACTCCACTTCAAGAGAGTTTTTAAACAGTAAGACCAGGATTTCAACAGAAGTCTGGTGGCAGACCTAGAAAACTCAACTGCTATACCCATTTTGAGAAGCTTTTTCTTGGTTTCCCCCTAGAAAGAAATAGTGTCCCTTCCTCACCCAAGGTTAAAACAGGCTCTGGGGCAGCTCCCTAGAAGAGGGCACTGAGGGCGGCGCTGGCCTCCCGCCCAGCCAGGCACCACGCACCGTCCTGAAGGACTCCTGAGGCCCGGAAAGGCAGCACCACGGCACTGCAGCCGCACCACCCAAGGCTGGCCACCAGGCCCCCGACTCCTCCTCTCCAAATCCAACAGCTACAAAGTGGTACCTTCCCAAGGGCCTTACTCACTTCATTTTTAGTTCCTGATGGCATCTGAGCAGGTTTAGTTGACAGGCCTGCCCAGAATGCCACACCATGGCAACAGGCATACAGCCTAGAGCCTAGTCCACACTCTCCTCTCCTCTCTCAGAGAGCGCCGGTGGCTGCCTCCTAAATTCACGCCTGGCACACAGCTGGGGCTCATGAAGTGGCTGATGAACTGAAATGCTCTCTGAACACAGACTATTAGATTTCTTAGTGACAGGAGACTCATGGGGAAAAGACAGGAAGGCAATCCTACTTCCTTTGGGAGAAAAAAGCAAATAATGACCCTAATTCTGAAAAGCACCAGTGCTCCGGTTCCGAACCCCTCTTAGTCCCGGCCCTACTCTGCCACCTCATCTGGTACAAGTGGCTGTTCTCCTGCAAACCTCCTCCTTTCAGTCCAAGTTCTCCTGGACACCCTGCAGCTGCTGGGTCTATTCCCTTGTGCTCCTCTAGCTGTCCTCACAGCCACAGTCTCTACACCCCAGTCTGCCTCAGACACAACAAGGGCTTCCCTCCCAGAATCCCTGCCCTGGGCTCCTCTCTCTAGGCCACAGGGCGCAGCAAGGTGGGATTCTCTCTCTAAAGCAGAACCGCAATCCCACGCATGACTCTGTCCAGAGGAGATCAGAGCGACAGCTCGGTCCCCACTCCTCTCCCGTGGCTCTGTTCTCCATGCGCTGTTACAGCCCCTGGCAGGTCCTCCAAAGCACTCTGCTCAGGAAGATGCAGACAGGCTTGAAATCACAAGATGCTCCACAGAGGTAAGGCACAATGAGCTGGTTTATCATGGGAGCTGCTTAGCTTTCCCAGCGGTCACTCACTCTAAAGATGACCTCCAGGACAGAGGAGATTTTGCTTGGTAAAAATTTGCACAGTACAAAATACTCATTTCCTCCTCCTCTGACTAGCAGCAGCAAGAAAATCCCGCAATTATAGAAAAAAAATGTAAACTGTGAATTTCAGCATTCTACCAGATTTTAAACTGCATTTTTGTAACCAGCTCTCTTCAATTATCACACTCTTTCCTAAGCCATAATTCTCTGTCTTCTTGTACCTAGACTGCGACTTGTACACACCCCACCTGATGCACACACAGAGCTGCATTCTCTGGTATTTACTAGTGTTCCATGAACTCTGTTGGAGCTCAACAAATATTAATTGAATTCCTTTACTTGAATGTCAGAGGCATTAGCTGGTCATAATCTATTTATTTGCACAAATAATAAAAAATGTCAAATAGCAGCATGAGATTTCGAGTATTAATAATCTAGGTTAAGGGAGGCAAGAATATGATAAGAAAGTGGATGTTATGTTTTTCATTACCATTTTTGACTGAGCGTGAACATTTAGCCTTGAGTACACCCTTGCTACAATGAAAACTGCCAAATCTAATTCTTCATCGGTAACTACTGTGGATCATCCTAGAAAGGAGTGAATGTAAAGTGGAAACAGCACTGATTAAAGAGGCTGCTTCCATGAGATGAAGTGATGCTCTCCTTAATGGCAAAACTCCTTCTTAAAGCTTTATTATAAATTTTCATGTTACTCAAAGAACCCTTTTTATTTTCTACTCAAGGAATTTAAAGATTTTTCCTTCAGAAAATGACGTGGAATTCCTCCATATTAAAACACACACTTGCTTTATAAATGAAATAAAATCCCATATGTGTTTGTAAATTCAAATCACAAATGTTCATTTAAAGCATGTTAAAAATTTCAAGCCTCACACTGTTTTCAAATGCTTAAAAAAGGTGCCCGAGAGTTAAATGGAGCTATTTGTTTTTAACTTGCAGTTAATTTTTCTTACTGCTAAATAGGTGGTGACTAAGCTAATTTACTAAAATAACTCAAGTGGCCTTAAAAGTTGGTCTGAACCCTCTTGCTCTGCTCCACGCTGCCCGTTCCTGCAATCTGGCTGAATTCAGAGCAAGGAGATGCTACTGTGAGTGGACATTACTGCAAGGAGCCTAGCAGTGCCGTCTGTCTTTCAGGGGACACACACACTCTGACTCAGAGCTGCCGTCTGAAATTGCTGAGAAGTTGTATAAAAGGAATAAACGCAGAAGAATTCACTGTATTTTTTTAAAATTATGTATATATGTATATAATTTATAATATATAGGAATATGTACCTTAAATATCTCTGTACCACTTTACAGCCTCAAAAGACAAGAACTACATAAATATGAACCAAACTGTGTAAGACAAATGTTTTTTCTAAATATGTAACACAGTGACAAGTTAGATTTCTTTGAGGCCACCGCTTTCCTCAGTGTTTCTATGAAGCATCAAGTCCTTCACAGGCCATACAGCCCCTTTCCATCAGGAGGCCCCCCTAGGCTGCTCAGCACAATCTGGACATCTCCTCGGTACACCCAGACAAACTACAGTTTACTGCCTCTATCATCAGTGCTGCCACCTATCTACTTGACAAATGGGTCTAGTGTCCGTTTGTGGGGCACAATGTTACCTGATAGGCTTAGAATTTCATTTCTATCAGAGCTCAACATAGTATCAAAGTTAAGGATGTGGGTCTGGCTCTGTAATCTACTAACTCTGTGACTTCGGGCAACTTACGTAAACTTTCTGTGCCTTAGTTTCTTCATTTATAAAATGAAAACAGTGACAGTTCACCAACTTGAGGGCTGTTGCAAAGATTCAATGAATAAATATCTATAAACACTTGAAACAGTGCCTGGTACACAGTATGCACTATCTCAATGTTTCTTAAAGTAACAAGATAATAATTAATACTTGAGTCAAGTCACACAGGTGCTTCTTGCTGACAAAGCCAGACTCCACTCCAGAAGCTGAACTTTGTTTCCTGACCTCTCCTGCAACTAGAGAGATATTATATAATCCAATTCTGGCCAGGGGGACTCTGAGAACTCTGCTGAGGGTAGTTTTCTGGGAAAAGTTTTCCCTCCTGAGAAAAGAAGCTTATGAAGAGAAACCATGGTCTGGATGTAGTCCTGTGAGGCTGAGGTACTGGGAGCCACACCACCTATGTGCTGACGGCAAGAGCATGGGCCCAAAGACCAAAGCCAGTGCTACGTGGGTGACAGAATGTGGAGAGGGGAAGAGGTGCATGGCTCCTGACCTCACTGTTCATCTGAGCTGCCAGGCAGGCCTGCATATTTCTCATCCAGTGCAATCATGAAACATCCCCCATGTCAGCCACTTTCAGGCTCGGTCAGAAGTCACCTCACATACAGGTTATCTGGACTCCTTCAAACATCTGAGCACCTTCTATATTCTGTCCTGTCCTGTTGTTGGAACGGTTCCTGGAGGTCCCAGGCTGCTGTAGCACCACTGCCAAGCTGTGCCACTTGCTGGCTGCCCAGGTCTGAGACAGCACTGTGCCCTCCCCCACCTGTTTCTTTTTTCTTCTTTTTCTTCTACAGCCACGCCTGTGGCATATGGAAGTTCCCAGGCTAGGGGTCTAATCGGAGCTGCAGCTGCAGGCCTGCACCACAAGTCACGCAATGCCAGATCTGAGACACATCTGCAACCTACAACGCATCTTCAGCAATGCTGGATCCTTAACCCACTGAGCAAGGTCAGGAATCAAACCTACAACTATGTCAGGTTCTTAACCCGCCAAGCCACAATGGGAACTCCCCTCCTCCACCTGTTTCTAGGGCCATTTTTCCATCTGCTGCTTCCCAGCTGGGACTCAGGACCATGTGCAAGCAGCTGTCTGCAACCAGTTCTCTCCCAGCAACTGCAAGCATGTTCTCTCACCACAGCTATGACCACGCAAAATAAAACTACTTCTGAAGATATCCTATTTGAAAGGGTAGTGACAATCTTCAATTGTTCACTGAACAGAAATGATACAAATTTTTATCAGGTTTTGAACCATATCTGAAAAACATGGTAGCCTACAATTACTTTGGGCACTTGTGCTAGATAGAGAACTCCTCTTCCTCACCCCTCCCTGGAAAGAATGGCATGCACACAAGCACAAAGAATTCCCGGGGATCTGCGCACTGCATGGTTCCTGGGCCACTGGTGTGTACAGGGCTGGACTATGCCTGCACTCTTTATGACTAGTTCAGTCATAAACTTACTTTATAGCGTGTGGACTTTATTTTTTTAATTTTTTTTGTCTTTTTGCCTTATCCAGGGCCGCACCCGCGGCATATGGAGGTTCCCAGGCTAGGGGTCTAACAGGAGCTGTAGCTGCCGGCCTACGCCACAGCCACAGCAACGCGGGATCCGAGCCGCGTCTGCAACCTACACCACAGCTCACGGCAACGCCGGATCCTTAACCCACTGAGCAAGGCCAGGGATCGAACCCACGACCTCATGGTTCTTGGTCGGATTCGTTAACCACTGAGCCACGAAGGGAACTCCCAGCATGTAGACTTTAAACAGAAATTTTTCTGTAGGGATTTTCTGCTGTAAAGGTAACGGGAGGGGGAGGGAGTGGGATGGACTGGGAATCTGGGGTTAACTGATGCGAACTATTGCAGTTGGAGTGGATAAGCAATGAGATCCTGCTGTGAGTTATGACTACACAGAGTACTGTGGCAACAGCTGAGTAACTGCGGCCAATCACTCCATCTGCCCCCTACACCCCACACCCCATCTGCTCTTGGCTCTTCAGGAATTTGCTAAAGCAAATTTTCTCGTCCCAAATTAGCAGATCTGCTTGTTCTACAAGTTCATTCCCAAAGAGAAACATCTGATAATTTCCACTGGTCAGTCTCTATCTTTAAAATACACGCAGGAACTGACTACTTACAACTCCCAACACCACCACCTGCCCTAAGCCTCTCTCCTCTCTTCTGTTTCACTGTAATACTTTCCTCAGTGGTGTCCCACCTCCAGCCTTGCCTTGCTACAATATTTCTTAACACAGTAGTTAGAAAATTCTTTAAAAACTCAAGTCATGTGAGGTACTTCTTTGCTCAAATCCCTCCAATATGTTTCCAGGACACACAGAGTAAAAGATGAAATGATCACAGTGTGTCAGCCTCTCTCCGGTCACTATGCTCCCCAGACCCCCACCCATCTCATCCTCCTGGTGCTACATGTGTTATGGGGAGCTACTGCAGAGCATTGATGCATGGCCGGGTGCCCCACTTCCTGTGGTCTTTGTGTAATGAGCCCCCCAAGCCTCCACCCTATTTAAAATTATAACCACTCTGTGTTTTATTTTACTTTTGTCTTTTTAGGGCAGCATCTGAGGTATATGGAGGTTCCCAGGCTGGGGGCTGAATTGGAGCTATAGATGCCAGCCTACATCACAGCCACAGCCACAGCAACATGGGATCTGAGCTGTGTCTGCGACCTACACCATAGCTCACAACAACGCTGGATCCTTAACCCACTAAGTGAGGCCAGGGATTGAACCCCCGTTCTTATGGATACTAGTCAAGGTTCATTACTGCTAAGCGATGACAGAAACTCCATAATCACTATATTTATCTACAGCATTTACCATACATGACCCATGACACAGTTTACTTAATTGATTCTTCTCTGCTTCCCCAGACAGAGTGAAAGCTCTAAAGCCTGGTATTTTCATCTGTTCTCTTTCATAGCTATGTCCCTAGTGCCTACCGTGATGCCTGGGCACATGGTAGACACTTTGTGAATGATTCTGCAGGCCAAGAATCAGGTCAGGTTTATATCTCACATTTCTAAGTTATAAACTGATAAACCAGGCTGGCACTTAGACTGGAAAGAAAATTCTGCAGTGCAGACAAAGATGCATATACCCTTAGTAAGATATCGTCTTCCTTTGGTAGTTAAGTCTTTTTTTCTTTTCTCTCATTTACAGCACAGGAAATAAAATACAGAAATTATGAGGACTATATTTTAACATAATTATATTTAGAGCCTTTGGACTGAGTCCTATTTTCAAAATTATAGTTATTTTTTGTATTTCTAATATATCACTTATTTTCACCACCACAGAAGATTTTTTTTTTTTTACCTATAGGGAGTATATTTACATGATATAGCAGCTTCCTAAAAAACGAATAAAACATTCAATTGTAATTCCCCCCCCCTTTTTTTTAGGGCTGCACCCAAGGAATACGGAAGTTCCCAGGCTAGGGGTCGGATCAGAGCTGTAGCTGCCAGCCTACACCACAGCCACAGCAACTCAAGATTCCTGACCCACTAAGCAAGGTCAGGGATCAAACCCACATGCTCACGGATACTAGTTGGGTTCGTTAATGCTAAGCCACAATGGAAACTCCTCAACTGTAATTCTTAAAACAGAAAACAACCTACTCGATAAGAACAAAGATCAGTTTTTAGAAAAGCAGTGTATGAAGTTCTACTCTAACCTTCAACTATCTTTCACTCTTTTAATTGTTAATCCTTCTCTAAACCAAAAAAAAAATTCTAAATTAATTACTGCTGAAGGCTCAGATATTACTAAAAAATGACAATTTATCAAGCTATTTTAGAAGGAAGAGGAGGAAAAAAAAAAGCCGACAGCATTTGTAGATAAGGATAGTACAAGCACTCCTTGAATGGAAGTCTACTGACTTACTAGCAGACAACATGTATCTGTCAGCCATGAGAACTTAGGCAACAAATTAAAATGAGCACTTCTTACTGTCATCAGACATATAAAACGAATCTAGCCACTAGATCTAAGTATTGAAGCATTTTGCTTTCATTAAGCAAAATTAAAGTTTACTTTAAAATAGCACGTTTTACAATAAGGATACTCCAGAATTATTTTGCTAAGGAAACCTCCCCACTGCAAGGAAAATAAATAAAGGGGTGGGGGTGGGGAGAAAGAGAATCTATTCTTCATTTTAAATGTTGAAATGCCACAGTTCACCAAGCCTTTGATGATGACTTTGATATCTCCTCTTTCCCCAAGGACTCATTACTTGTACTTCTGTGAAGGCGGTGCTGACAGATACTAGCTCCCTTATTAAAGACTTCCCTTTCTGTGGAAACTCAGCAAACTCATCATACCATTTTCAAATCCAGTTCACAGGTATCTTCTGGCATACTGACGATAAAGCCATTGTATTCACTTCAAGTAAAGGTTTCAAATGATTTGTAACTCTAACAGTGACATATATTTTATTACTTACCAAGTCCTAAAAGATCAACAGTCGGCTCCGCAGCTTTTTTAGGGCTGGTGCTTTTTTTAGGCTCCAATTGCTGATCTTCTTTCTTCTGCAGCTTTAAAGTAAATAATCAGATTTATTACTATTTTTTTACATAAAACAAACAAGACTTTGAAGCCCCAAATAATTATGCATATTTTTGATAAAATCAGTGTAATGTAGCATATGAAGCACAGTGTAGTAATAAAGCAAAGAGCATTTATTTAACATAAAAAACAAGCAAACACGATCACTGAACTTGAAATAATACATTGTACATATTAGGCCCCCAATAGTGCATATACAAATTTAATCTTTATGTAATTGTTCTCAAGCACGTAAATCTTTTATGTGAACATTCCACACTTCAGAGTACTTGCCCACCCCAGTTGACGTGGCCTGTGAACAGAGGCTGGGCAGGCCCTGGGGTCTCTGTGAGCAAAATAGCCGCACCTCCTTCTGTGGTACCACTGGCCCACAGGACATCCTGTGCTGATGGCAGGTTACCCAGCAGACAGGCAGATCTCATTGTACTGCACTTCCCTATAAGGTGCTCCACAGCTAGCACAGTGCCTACAGATCAATGGTATATGGTGACATGAGTGGAGCGAGTCTCTTGGCAACATTTTTCCCACTCTGTGTCTCTGTGTCACATTCTGGCAATTCTCACAATATTTCAAACTTTTCATTATTATATTTATTGTGGTGATCTGTGATCAGTGATCTCTGATGTTACTCTGCAATTATTCTGAGGCACCACGAACCACATCAATATAAGACTGTCAACTTAATAAGCCTTGTGTATGATCTGAGTGCTCCACTGACCGGTGGTCTACAGGCTCTCTCCCTCTCCTCAGGCATCCCTATTCTCTGAGACACAGCAATACTGAAATAGGCCAGTTAAGAACCCTACAGGAGTCTCTAAGAGTTAAAGGAAAGGAACAGTCCCATGTCTCTCACTTTAAATCAGAAGCTAAAATTGATTAAGCTTGGTGAGGAAGACATGCTAAAAGCCAAGACAGGCCAAAAAACAGGCCTTTTTCACCAAAGAGCCAAACTGTGAATACAAAAAAAAAAAGTTCTTGAAGGAAGTTAGCAGTGCTACTCCAATGAACACATAAACAATAAAGAAAGCCAAACAGTCAGTGCTGATACAGAAGAAGTTTTAGTGGCCTGGACAGAGGATCAGACCAACTAGATCATTGCCTTACACAAAAGTCTAATCCAGAGCAAGACCCTAACTCACTTTAATAGTATCAAGAGTGACAGAGGTGGGAAGATACAAAAATTTGAAGCCAGCAGATGCTGGTTCACAAGGTTTAAGGAAAAACACTTTCTCAATAACATCAAAGTACAACGTAAAACAGAGAGCGCTGATGTAGAAGCTGCAGCAATTTCTCTAGAAGGTTGAGCTAAGATAATTAATAAAGATGGATATACAAACAACAGATTTGCATTGTAGATGAAACAGTCTTCCACTGGAAGAAGATGCCATCTAGGACTTTCATAGCTAGAGAGGAGAAGTCAATACCTGGTCTCAAAGCTTCAAAGGCCAGGCTGACTCTCTTGTTAGGGGCTAACACAGCTAGCAATTGTAAATTAAAGCCAAATCTTCATTTACTATTCCAAAAAGCCTAGGGCCCTTAAGAATTATGCTAAATCTACTCTGCTGATGCTGTATAAATGGAACATAACAGCACATCTGTTCACAACATGATTTACTGAATATTTTTACACCTTGTACTGCTCAGAAAAAAAGATTCCTTTCAAAATGTTACTTCTCATTGACAATGTACCTGGTCTGCCAAGAGCTCTGATGGAGATGTCCAACAAGATATGCCTGGTAACATAACATCCCTTCTCCAGCCCATGGATCAAGGAGTCACTTTGATTTTCAAGTTTTATTCTTTAAGAAATATATTTCCTGGAGTTCCTGTCATGGCTCAGTGGAAACAAATCTGATTAGTATCCATGAGGACCAGGTTTCATCTCTGGCCTCAATCAGTGGGTTAAGGATCCAGTGTTGCTGTGAGAAGTGGTGTAGGTCACAGACACAACTCAGATCTGGCGTTGCTGTGGCTGTAGTGCAGGCTGGCGGCTACAGCTCTGATTTGAACCCTAGCCTGGGAACTTCCACATGCTGTGGGTGCAGCCCTAAAAAGACAAAAAAAAGGAAAGAAAGAAACATATTTCCTAATACTATAGATGCCATAGATAGTGATTCCTCTGACAGATCTGGGCAAAGCCAGTTGAAAACCTTCTGGA
>PVHT020000078.1:4128943-4182583 GCA_004024745.2 Catagonus wagneri | reverse complement strand
GGCGTTGCTGTGGCTGTAGTGCAGGCTGGCGGCTACAGCTCTGATTTGAACCCTAGCCTGGGAACTTCCACATGCTGTGGGTGCAGCCCTAAAAAGACAAAAAAAAGGAAAGAAAGAAACATATTTCCTAATACTATAGATGCCATAGATAGTGATTCCTCTGACAGATCTGGGCAAAGCCAGTTGAAAACCTTCTGGAAAGGATTCACCATCCTAAATGCCATGATAAACATCCATGATTCATGGGAAGAAGTCCAAATATCCACCTTCACAACAGTTTGGAGAAAGCTGATTCAAATCCTCAGGGATGACTTTGAGGGGGTTCAAGATTTCAGTGGAGGAAGTAACTGTACATGTGGCGAAAAAAGCAAGAGAACTAAAATGAGAAGTGGAACCTGAAAATGTAACAGAACTGCAGCAATCTTATGAAAAAATTTAAAGGATAAGGAGATGATTCTTATGGATGAGCAAAGACAGTGGTTTCTTAAGATGGAATCCACTCCTGGTAAAGATGCTGTGAAGACCTTTGAAATGACAACAAAGGATTTAGGTTATGACATAAACTTAGTTGATAAAACAGCAACAGAGTTTGGAGAGGACTGAGTCCAATTTTAAAAGAAGTCCTACTGTGGGTAAAATGTCATCAAACTGCATTGCATTGTAAAGCAAAATGGTTTGTGAAGGGTCAATCAATGCAGCAAAGTTAATTTTTTTCTTATTTTAAGAAACTGCCATAGCAATCTTCACCTTTGGCAACCACCACCCTTATGATCAGCCTGCAGCCATCAACATGGAGACAAGACCCTCCACCAGATTATGACACACTTAAGGCTCAGATGATGGTGAGCATTTTCAGCCATCAAGTTTTTAAAATTAAGGTATGTACAATGCTTTTTTTAGATATAATGCTATTGTACACTTAACAGACTACAGTATAGTGTAAACATGACCTTTATATGCACTGGGAAACCAAAACATTCATGTGACTTGCTTCACTGCAACATCTGTTTTACTGCAGTGGTCTGGAACCCAGCTTTCAGTATCTCCAAGGTATGCCTATACGTTTTCCTCATGAGTGCACACTATCAATTACATTTTAAATATAATATTCTTCTAGTTCTCAGGAGATCAACTCATGTTACACATTAGAAACTACCTTGCTCTTTCTCACTTATACAAAAAAAATACTGTGCAGGACAGGATGAAAAGACCTACATCTATTGGATTCTCAACTTGAAAGCCTAGCTCTCTCATTTTTTTTTAGATTAACTGACGTAAAAATGTTATATTAATTGCAGGTGTGTAACATAATGGTTCAATATTTCTGTATACTGAGAAATAATCACCACAGTAAGTCTTGTTAACATCCACCAGCAGTATTGTCATACAAATATTTTATTGTGTGAAAATTTTTAGAATCTACTCTCTTACAAACTTCCAAATATACAATATAGTATTATTAGCTATTCACCATGTTCTGCATGACATCCCCATAGCTTACTCATTTTATAACTGAAAGTTTCTACTTTTTAACCCCCTTAGCTCATTTCACCCACCTCTCACCCTCACTCTTGTCTCTGGCAACCACCAATACGTCTTCTGTGTCCATGAGCTTGGTTTTTAAGATTCCACATATAAGTGAGATCATAGGTATCTTTCTGTTTGACCCATTTCACTCAGCAGAATATGATCCAAGTCCATCCATGTTGTTGTAATGGCAAGGTTTCATTATTTTTTATGGCTGAATAATGTTCCATCAAATATATAGCATACCTCTCTTAAACCAACCAAGAAAATAAAATATTCCATGCATTCACTCATTCGTTTCTCACACTATTCTTACAAGGTCACTTCTTCAACCACCTAAAGAACTCATAACTTGGAGTTCCTGTTGTGGCTTAGTGGGTTAAGAACCCAACTAGTATCCATGCGGGTCCGATCCCTGTCCTTGCTCAGTGCATTAAGCATCCAGCATTGTTGCAAGCTGTAGCTTAGGTTACAGATGCGGTTTGGATCCAGTGTTGTTGTGGCCAGCAGCTGCAGCTCCAATTCGACCCCTAGCTTGGGAATTTCCATATGCTGCAGACATGGCCCTAAAAAGAAAATAAAAAAGAATTCCTAACTTAGTTGTTTTACGAGTTCATTTTTTGTTAGCTATTCAAATATACAAATTTCTAAGAACTCCCCTTACTTGTATTTGGTCACTAGTGTCTCTCTAAGAATCATTTTTTAAACTGATTAGCCTACCATTATAGATACCAAATCTTGAATAACATTCTCAAATACGTAATTATCAGCTTGTCACTATATATAAATCCTCAGAAGTTTAACATAATCCACTTCACATTCTCTTTTCCAACCTCCAATACAAGCAAGATTTTGCTAAGCAAAATCATTTCACAGAAAGCACAGTTTGTAGTCACAAAGGAAGCAATAATTTTCAACTGAATACTTAAACTGCTAGATCTACCTTCCTTTTTTTAAACAAAAACTGGACAACCTGTGTTACTATAAACACTCAAATCTGGAAGAGAACTGGGGGATTAAACGGCCACAAGCACACAAATTTCAAATGCTCCCTGGCTGGCTCCTGGCAGCTTCCTAGAGCAGGTCTTTCCTGATCATAACCCCTGGCTATAATACTCAGATATACTACCTGAAAGTGTCATATATTTAGTAGGCACTTAAAAATCTAATTCCTGGAGTTCCCATTATGGCGCAGCAGAAATGAATCTAACTGATATCCATGAGGATGCAGATTCAATCCCTGCCCTCTCTGAGTAGGCCGAGGATCCGGTGTTGCTGTGAGCTGTGGTGGTTGCAGTTCAGGTCGCAGTCATGGCTCGGATCTGGCATTGCTGTGGCTGTGGCGTAGGCTGGCAGCTGTAGCTCTGATTTGACCCCTAGCCTGGGAACTTCCATATGCCATGGGTGTGGCCCTATAATGAAAATAAAGTTAAAAATCAAAAAGCCTTAAAGTCGAAAATAAATTTAGATAATTTGGCCAAACTCATTCATTGTGCATAGTAACACAGAGTCTGCACAGGTATAGAGTAACTAAAATTTACTTTCTGTCCCTCCATTTAGAATGATTTCTTTGGTGTATTATTTCACTGAACCTTCTTCCACGGTAAGAAAGGAAAGGACAAATCTGTGAAGGATTCCTTCCTCTTCACCTTCCATAGTCTAAAAATACAGAACCTCTTCCGGCTAAAATGACTTCCTTTTAAAAATTCAAATTCTGGTTATGAGTTATAACTATAAACTACCTTTCAAAGGCAGAAACTACCTTTGAAAATACTGCTAGGTATGAACTTATCCCTTTAATCTTTGGAAAGAAGAGAAAAAGCCAGTTCAAACAATGCAGAGATCCTCCCGTAACCCCAACTCCCACCCTCAGAAAAGCCAAAATTTGGAAAATATCTTTCCTTTCAGCAGTTACACATCTCTTAAGTGTCCCAAGAGTTTCTCTTCCTCCTTAGATTCTGATTTCAACACAGTTTAAATGGGTAAATCAACCATTTCCACAGGAAACGATATAACAGAAAACATGTCCATGGGCATTCAGGATAAAGAGAAATGTGGAAGCAAGAAGAAGGAAATAACCTAAATAGAGTTCATCAAACTGCAGATGCAGCCCACTACTGACTTTTGAAATCCATTTTACGGACAACAATTAGATTTTTTTATTTTTCTGGCATTAAAAAAAATGAAATAGAACAGAAAATAGAAGGTAAGAATTGATGAACTGTTTTGCACATTTGTGTACACATGAGTGCATGAAGACTCGGTAATGTAAAACTTATTTCTTACCACAGTTATGGGCTGAGAAACACTGTTCTAAAGGTGGTCTGTTCCTTTGCTTCTACAACGAGTTAACTTACAGGAGGGAGGAATGTCTATGTCTTAAACCTTACCAACTATTCCAAATAGAGTTGGCTTCTCTAGAGGGATTTCAATAATTCAGACATGAATTTCCCTGATAGCTGGCATCTCATAGATTGTCTCACAAATCAAAAAGAACAAAACAGCTGATCATTTTAAAAACTGTTCTGTATCCCTTCAATGGCAAATCTTGCCGAGATAGAATTATGAATGCATTGATGAATGGGAGAGACCATTCTCCTGTAACTTCATAGGAATTCAAGTACTGCCATATATATATGAGTTACAAAGACTGACTTTGGATGATGCTCTTCTTTGCCTATAAATGTAAACATGAGAAATTAACCTCATTGTCTTTATTTTAAAACATATTTTAAAACTTGAGGTCAGATGTACCAAAGCACCAAACTACATAGGTAAGAAATCTTCCTGAAATTATAGCCAGAATAATACTTAGCCTTTTAGAGTTAAATATCCATAAAATGATTTTAATTTTCTATTCAATTTCTTTGAGACTTTCCGATAACTGAAAATTAATTCTCAGCCATACTTATTTTTATATATCTTTGTGTAAAATGACAGGAAAAAAAGCATTTATTTTCCTAGTTTTAGGAAAGCAATAATGCCCCAAAAGTACAGATCTAGGAGATTTTTTAAATCTTTGCATACATATTAAAATTACAAAGGTTCAAAAAGTCTCTAAAACAATCCTCTAAATTCCTTAAATTAGGTAATCCTCTAAAACAAAGACAGCCTCAATTCTCTTTTTTTTTTTTTAACTGTATGGCAGTACCCAAGGCATATGGAAATTCCCAGGCCAAAGACTGAATCTGAGCCATAGCTGCAACCTATGCTGTAGCTGCGGCAATGCTGGATCCTTTAACCCACTGTGCCAGGCCAAGAATTGAACCCGCACCTCCGCAGAGATCCAAACCACTGCAAACAGATTCTTAACCCACTGTGCTACAGTAGGAACTCCTAGACTCAGTATCTTTAAAAACACAAAATAAAAGTATCTAGGTATTGTATTTTATTCCATTGTAACATATATTTAAACAATTTGAGAGGCAAAGCCTATTTGAAAAAGATACTACTTCCAGCCATTAAACTGTGCCACCCAATCCTGCTGTAGTCTAAAAGCTGACAAGACAGCTACTCAACGCTGACTTAGGAAGAAACTAACAGGAAGGCCTCATACAAGACGATGAAGAAACAGCTAAAACAATTCGTCTCCTTTCTCTACCATATTGTATAATCCAGCATTTCAAAGAAGAAACATTTAAAATGATCAACCTAATCTCAAGAAGTAGGGAAGCTGACGTTATGTTTAGAATGCATAAGCAATGAGGTTCTGCTGAATGGCATGTGGAACTAAATCCAACCACTTGTTATAGAACATGATAAAAGATAATATGAGAAAAAGAATGTATACATATGTATAACTGTATGACAGAAATTGACAGAACATCGTAAATCAACTATACTTTAATTAAAATTTTTTTAAAAAAGGGAGTTGACAATAGTTTTCTTTTCTTTCATTAAAGTATCCTAGAAATAAGGCAGTGTGATAGCCTTTAAATAGCCTTGGTTTATAGAGAGTGGCATTCTGAGTTTATCCAGAAAATCCTGTCTAATGGCCATGCTGAAGCTTGCCAAAGTCTACTTAGTTTCTACAGCTAAACCTGTCACTACCTATCTTTATATAAGAATTTATATGTGTATGTAAAACCAGGTTAGTGTCAAAGAACTACAAAAATGGATTCTCACAATGTATTCCAATTAAACACAAACATGTGTTAACAGATTATGTTTTCCTGAGCAAGCTCTTCTGAAATGGAAAAATCTCCAAGAACAAATACCAGACCTACCTATAACACAGGAAGTCCTATTTATTAAATATTATCAAGTTATAAAGATAGTAAAGCTCAAATAAAAATATTTATACCCAAACTATTAATTTGACCCTTTGTTCTTATAGTGCACATTAGTAATTAGTTTTAGTATTATTAGTATTAATTAGTACATTAGTAACTAGAATTAGAATTATCTGCTGTACCTTGCAAAGAATGACAAGATAAAACTGAGATATCCAAAATACAGCTATCATATAAACTACAAAATTTCTTAAAGCAAAATTTTAGAAGACTTAAGAATGAAAATACTATTGTTTTGTTTGGATTTGGGGACAGGGTTAGAACATAGTGTGAGAACAGTAAGTCAAGACCTTGACAAACACATTTTCCCTGCTTATAACTATCACCTTTTTGATAGTCCATACTCAGCTTAAACATGTCAAACGATACATCATCCCACCTTACTGAAGTTTTTAATTTTTTTGCCTGCCCCACAGCAAATGGAAGTTCCTGGGCCAGGGATCGAACCCGTGCCACAGTTGTGACCTGCACTACAGCTGCAACAACACTGAATCCTCAACCTGCTGCACCACATGGGAACATCCATACAATCACTCCACTTTAACTTCCACTACTAAAAACATCACATATGGAATTTGCCTCTTAATAAGTGAAGAATGCAGTCGACTGCCAATGGATAAATCAGGCAATCTATAATTTATTAAACAAACTTTCATAACAAGCAAGAACACAGGTCTACTTAGATAGAGCAATATTATAAAATGTAATTTCTTTAGATTCATACTAAAGCAGATGTCTCATTAAAATTATTAAAGCCTGTTAGCAGAAGCTTCACTAACCAATCTTTTTGTAACTCATAAAACCACAGCACAGAATATAAATGAATTAAAACTACTTAATTTCCAACTCCCAAATTTGTCATCATTTCCTACCCCTCTAAATAACAGAAATAAGAGCTGAGTCTCTAGAATGCGATTCACTGTTCTTTGGTTGATCAATTAATTTAAATAACAGGGTTAATATGTAAAGACAGGGAAGCTACATAACTAAGGTCTATACGGAATTATTAGAATTTTTCTTTAGGAAAACTTAAAACTATATCTCAAATTATGCCTTTATTAGTTTGTCTATAATCAGTTTCCTTTAATATTCATAGACTCATACTACTAGATGGAACAAAAACATTGTGTTCAACTCGCTCATTTTAAAGTTAAGGATATTTGGAGTTCCCGTCATGGCTCAGTGGTTAACGAATCCGACTAGGAACTATGAGGTTGCGGGTTCGATCCCTGGCCTCGCTCAGTGGGTTAAGGATCCAGCGTTGCCGTGAGCTGTGATATAGGTCGCA
The DNA here is from genome assembly GCA_004024745.2 of Catagonus wagneri. Lineage (NCBI taxonomy): Eukaryota > Metazoa > Chordata > Mammalia > Artiodactyla > Tayassuidae > Catagonus > Catagonus wagneri. The sequence continues at coordinate 4,175,476 of PVHT020000078.1, read as the reverse complement.
GACATGTCTCAGATCCCGCGTTGCTGTGGCTGTGGCGTCGGCCGGCAGCTACAGCTCCGATTAGACCCCTAGCCTGGGAACCTCCACCATATGCTGTGGGTGCTGCCCTAGAAAAAAAAGGCAAAAAGACAAAAAAAAAAAGTTAAGGATATTAAAGTGATGTAAAGGCAGTGATATTTACACTGAGGTCTGTAGGGAGGACAGGAAGGAGTCTCAAAGGAGTAGGAGTAGCACCATGTGGGAGGGTGGGAAGGAAGGGGACTTAGCTGCCTGGCCTATGCGTCTAAGTTTCAGGAAGACAAATCTGAAAAAGTCAGCTGGGCCATACTGTGCAAGACCTAAATAGCCCACAGGAGCTGATGATCAGACAGGCTGTGAATTCAGACACTCCTCCTAGGGAAAAATGCTGTGCCTGTGCCCACGAACATCACCGAGAGGAGAGTATGACCACTGCCCTTGCAGGCACAGTGTGCAGCCGCCACACGATGAGAGCGAAGCTTAGGAGGATGAACATGTTTCCACTGCCTCAGCACAGCCTGAAACCTGAAATATATTTTCCAACAAGCAACTCAATAACACACAATTCCCAAAATACTACCTCATTTGCATGTCTTCTGAAATCTTAGCAGGATTTAACCTGAACTAAAAATTAATGAATGATGAGTTACTCAGAAGCTGCTGGGTTGTATATCATCACATATCCTACTGTTAAGTACAAACAGAATTCAAAGACTGTGTCATCCATGCCGTTCACACATTAAAGCCACTCAACTGCATAATGGCAATAATTAATACATATCACCGTTTCACACTCCTACTCTATTTTGATAGCTGTAATTACTGTATGTCTGATGTGTGTGCTCCCACAACCAAATTATATACAACCTGAGAAGTAAATCTTGCACATAACTCTTGTTTATTCCTCAAATCTTGTTTTAGTTACTTAGAAACTTGTTAAAGTTTCCCTTTTTCTTCTTTACCATTCTTTGTAATGTACACACAGACCTTTTTCACATTAGACCTGTCAATACATAGTGTATTCTGGTTTTGAATTTAATTTTTTTTTTTATGGCCACACCTGAAGCATATGGAAGTTCCCAGGCTAGGGGTTGAATCAAGCTGCAGCTGAAGCCTATGCCACAGCCAGGAGAACACCAGATCTGAGCTGCAAGCCATAACTCATAGAGCTTGCGGCAATGCTGCATCCATAACCCACTGAGCAAAGCCAGGGATCGAACCCCTATACCCACAGACACAAAGTCAGGTCCTTAACCCACTGAACCACAACGGGGACTCCCTTAGCATTCTTTCTTAAATTGTATTTTTAGAGTTCAATATAGAACTGTAATCTACATTTGATTTCCCCAACCATACAAACACCTTTCAGTAAACGGCTCTCATGACATTACAATCCCAAATATTTCCCGGTGCTGGAGAATTAGCAAATATTTATGCACATTTCAGAACAGGAGCAAGCCTTACAAGACATTTACTTAATTCATTACTTGATGCATGAAACACCACCAGTGGCCATTTTATGAATTTTACATGAACATTCTCTAGAATTTTCTCTAGAAAATTCCCTAGTAGTACGGAATCACTGGATATGATTCTACATTTAGACAATCTAAATATTCAGAGTTTTCTTTTCAGGTAACCTGTAACACCTACTCACTTACCTCTACTGCCCCATGACACCACCATGCAGAAGTGAAGTGAACACTGTCAGCAGGCAGAGCAGACCACTACTTCACACCAAGGCTTCCATCATCTAAAATTCCCTGACCTTTTCTTCTGTGCTATATATTCAAGGCAGTTGAGGTTACACTGCATTCATATCAAAATTTTTCTGTTACCCAATTTGGTGGTATTTCATGTTTAAGATTTTCTGAGGAATTGATCCTATCATGCAATGTCTTACATAATCTTTGTTGCCTGATCATTTGAAAATTTGAAAAATATGACACTAATACACTTAGTTAATAAAAAACGCTGAAAAGAATGAAATCCAGGACTGAGCCCTGAAAAATGCAGCAAACTGCCCCCCCCCCCCACCCCCGTGCCTCAATACTGACACGAGTTCTTCTGGACTCCTCTGGGCACACCTGTCCATCCAACTCACAATCCATTTCCAACCTGTTCATCAGGCCCACCTGTCAACATCTGGATCAGGAGATCTAAGCATCCTGACCAATAAGCTCAGTCTGAAACTATTCTTAGGCAACCTATGCAGGCAACTAGTGAATGCTGCTAGCACTTTGGGGAAAAAAAAAAAAAAGGAAAAGCTTTAACAAGAAAACCCCCTTTGAATCTGCATAGAATTCATGTCAGGGAGTGTCCATTGTGGCTCAGTGGTAACGAACCCAACTAGTATCCATAAGGATGTGGGTTTGAACCCTGGCCTCTCTCAGTGGGTCAGGGATCCAGCATTGCCATGAGCTGTGGTGTAGGTTGCAGATGTGCCTCAGATCCCACATTGCTGTGGCTGTGGCATAGGCTGGCAGCTGCAGCTCTGATTCAACCCTAGACTGGGAACTTCCATATGCCACGGGTACAACCCTAAAATGCAAAAAAAAAAAAAAAAATTCCTATTAAGCTCAGTGGCATAAGCACCCATAATCCACTTACGGTTTCCTTGTAAAGATCTGGACATCTGCCTCTCTTCAAAGTTCTGAGGTCTGTCTTAGTTCTTAGTTCAGACAGCTTCTCAAAGAATGACCTACCTAACATGCTACATACATGAGTCTACAAAGTCTCTCACTGCTCAACACAAACAACAAGTGCCTACACGGGAGTTAAGTTCCCTTAAAATAATATTGTGCAGGATTTTTGTAAGGATTAAAAAACAAAGAGTCCTTTTCACACCAGCTGGCACAAAACAGGTGTTTCAAAACTGGCAGTTGGGAGTTCCTGCTGTGGCTCAGCGGAAATGAATCCAACTAGTATCTGTGAGGATGCGGGTTTGATCCCTGGCCTTGTTCAGTGGGTCAGGGATCTAGCGTTGCTGTTAGCTGTGGTGTAGGTCACAGATGTGGCTTGGATCCTGCATTGCTGTGGCTGTGATGTAGGCCGGCAGCTGTAGCTCCAATGTGACCTGTAGCCTGAGAACTTCCATATGCCGAAGATGCATCCCTCGAAAGCAAAACAAAAACAAAAACAAAAACTGGCAGTTGGTGGTGGTACCTTTTATAAATACGTGACAGCATCTGCGAGCACTAGGGACACAAAGATGAGTAAACATGGTTCCAAATATTACAAAGTTTGTATCTAATCAAGCAAATGGACACAAACATAATTTCAGATCAGTGTGGATCATCACAATGATGGCGTTAAAATAAAATAAATGACCTTCTCTGCAAGTTCAGAGGAGTGGTCTCCTGAGGCTCAGTGTGCAAATGAAGTGTTATAAGAGAGTGTCCCTCTGTTCCAGTCTGCTCAGGATAATTGCACTTAATGCTTGTGCTTCTAACTTAACTGTTAACAGTCCCTGCTTTCCTTCTCCAAAGTATCCAGTCTGGAATACCCATCCCAGTTTCTTATCCTTGTTTACACAGCAGTCTGGAGGTTTGCAGAGAAGGAGAAAGAATGTAGTTCTTGATAATTACCACTGAACTATTAACATAAGTACAAAAGAAAGAAAAAAAAATTCACATCTCCTTGTCTATCATAACGCATATACCCAGGGCACCGGTGTAAACCACTCACGGAAGGCTGCTTACCAGTTGGGGCTTCCCTCATTGCGACCTACTGCAAATCACGAGGGTTTGGAAGGGAGGGGAGGGGAGCAGTGGGAAGGGAAGGGAAAGGAAGGAGAGAGGAAAAGAAAAACATTAGCCAACACCCAAGTTTTAAACCCAGCTTGGACACCTCCTGCTGTGGGGTTACCTTAAGCAGGTTACTTAATATCTCTTAGCAGGGTCAATTCATCAGTGCAACTCACACAGTCCCCTAAGCCCCACAAGAAGCATGATACTCTGATGTCACATTCAGCAATTCTTCATGTATCTTTGTGTACGTACAGCAGGACAAGGGAACAGAGATAGGATGTGCCCACGGTGCTCCAGCCAGGACCGCAGGCCCAAGTGGGCACTGACAGCCTCATTTCCTTCCATCCAGAACTGACTTCAAAGCAGAAGGTGGTAGTGGCTCCTCCCTATCCTCTCTTATGCAACCAGCCATTTACTGTGAAATGACAGGGGAGGAAAGAGAAGGGCCTATCCATCGGGTGACCAGGGTAGTGTAAACAGAATACGTGTGGATCAAGAAGTGAAGCTGGGAGTTTCCGTTGCAGCTCAGCGGGTTAAGAACCCAACTAGTATCCATGCCGATAAGGGTTAGATCCTAGTCTTGCTCAGTGGGCTAAGGATATGGCGTTGCTGTGAGCTGTGGTACAGGTCGCAGCTGTGGCTTAGATCTGTGCAGCTGAGGCAATCATGAACATTAAGATACAAAAAGGTCATAAACCACCTGTCACTCCTGAGCAGCAAAAGCAGGGTGCTGGGCATGACACCTGCACACAGAAGCAAGAGGGTGGGCTGACCACCTGAGCTGCTCTCCCCACAACCAGTCATGCACCCTCATCTTAACCCCCTTTAAGGGACCAGGCCACCCTAAACCCCAGAAGAAAATAAGGGCACCTGTTTTTTGTTTCTGCTCCCTGAAGCCTCAATAAAACTTTGCCTGAATTTCTCATCTGACCTACTCTATCCCCTTGAAAGAGAGAAACAGATCTTCCATGTGAAGGTATCCTCCCTACACAAGGCTAAAAAGCAGTTAGGAAATTCAAGGTTAAGAAACCTCAGTAAACAAACTTTGCTGCTTCTTCATCAGTCTGTTACTCCAAGCAGAAGACTTTTAAATCTTCACAGGTAATTGTTTCTTTATCTAAAAATGAAATATCAACTGTCTGCTTTGGTCACTTCAGGTCTCATTTCTATGAGACCTCTGTGCATATGAATTAAACTGGTTGTTTTCCTCCTATTCATCTGGGTCCATTCTCTTTTGAGAGCCGGGTTAATCTAGAGGTTTTTTCCATTTGGGAGTGGAAGTAGAATTTTAGACTACATCTCCTCTGACTTTCTGTCCATGTGACCAGAGGTTATTTGTTGTTTGTGTTTTGTGTGTATCGTCTGGAGGTGAGCCATTCCTGGTCCATTCCCTTTCTGGAGGCAGGGTGCCCTGGAGGCCTCCATCTTGGAATGAAATGGAATTTCACGGCTACTCCTTCTCTGATCCTTTGTGTGTGTGTTGTAGTACCTGTATTGGTCATTTGAGACATCTTTGGTAATGGGGTTCAAGTGTGATGACACCAGGTATCATTCCCTATTGCGTTGGGTTTCGCCTGTGGAGGAACATTGGTTTGGACTTTCCCTTTGCAATGGATGGGAATCTCCCTTTTTTGGTGCTAGGGACCTGTGATTCTGAGAGACCGTTCTGCATTGCATTTGTTTGATATCTGATATCACCTGCCATGATCATCAGAGCTCTATTCCATTTGATAGAACCCCATAGGGTACATTTTGCAAAACTGGAAGATCTTTAGTATGCTTCTAGAAAGAGAGAGAAAGAAGATTTTTTTTATTATTATTATTTTTTTTAACACTGCATGGCCACTATATTCTTTAGCCTCTGGAGAAAATTGGTTAAGATGAAACTGTTGAAATTCTAAAACTGGTTCTTTTTGCATATGCAGTCAGAGAGAACTGGCTTGATGGATTCACCTAGGTGTAACAGAAGTCAAGTAAAATCTTGTTATAGCTGCTACAAATTTGACAACAGGAAAACTTGGTATGATGAAATTTTGTGAGTGAATTAAATGCAAATAAGAAAAAAGCTTTTAGGTAAACTCTATAGGAGTAATTATGCTTTAAAAACGTGTATCTAAAATAGTGTCCCAAGATTTTTGTAAAAACTTCCTCTTGGTTTTCACTAGAAAATTAAGGTTTTTGAGAGCTGAGGATTCTAATCTACATAAGTAATTAAAGCTACTAAAACTAACAAAGGAGACATTCCACTATATTTTAGGAAAATAGCATATATGTTTTGAATAGAAAAGGAATTTTATGTATGTCAAGCTGAGATTAGATGAAGTTTAATTGGGTAAATGGATTTCATTATTAAAAGCAGACTGGTGCAGGACTAGATTTGGTTCCTCTCTGCTAAAAGTTTACTTAGAACTTTGTTTTTGATAACAGACTGTAAACTTCTTTGACTTTAAGTGATCTGTTTAAGTATTCAGTGACCTGTGATTATATGTGATCGATTTTTTTTTTTTTTTTAGGGCTGCACCTGCGGTATATGGAGGAAGTTCCCAGGATAGGGGGTCTAATCAGAGATACAGCACAGCCACAGCAACGTGGGATCTGAGCCGTGTCTGCGACCCACACCACAGCTCACGGCAATGCCAGATCCTTAACCCACTGAGCAAGGCCAGGGATCGAACCCACAACCTCAAGGTTCCTAGTTGGATACATTTTCGCTGAACCATGATGGGAACTCCTGTGACCAAATGTTTTTAAAACTGGTATTTTTTATGAACTTCCTATCAAATTCTGATTAAAGTCCTTTTGATTTCAGCTTACTCTGGGATTTCAGAGTCCCCGAAGCATCTCTGGCATAAAAAAACATATATACATATATTTAACTAGGATTGGTTGGCATGTTAAATCATACAGAAAGTACAGTCAAATGAGTGACAAGTCGCCTCAGGTTATACAGTATGAAATGTTATTAATATAGACATTCTAGAAATCATATGTTTCTATAATTTAAATATGTCCAGGTATAAATGTTATAATTTTAGCTATTTTTAAATATTGTATGTCACAGCAACTTGAATAAGCTTCCAAGAAGCACTGTGATCAGATCTTTAACACCTTTTTTTTTAAGTCTTTAATAGACAGTTAAGCTGATCCTTCACAAAACTGCCACATTTTCAAGAAGGATCTTTTTAAAAAACAGGTTTCTGATAGGTTGTAAGTCATACTGCTAAACTAGGTAAGATATTTTGAAAGTCTAGTGAAAACTCTGATTTCATAGAACTGTTTTTAAGAGGGATTGATTATGTAAGATTGAGTAAACTGATGAATATGGTGATGATTTATGGTTTTGCCTGAGACATTATTGGCTTTTGATCTGTTTTTTCCAGATGTGGGGAAGTCTTTCCCCTCGGCCTAGCTGTAACTTGCAGCAGTTTGTGGATTATGCCTTTGTGGGCAGAGTTAAAGCATTTGTCCTTTCTATCTAACCTCTCCAAAGACTGGAAACTCAAGTTATTTTGGGGACCTCAATAAAAGGGAGGAATCCACCCAAACCTGTAAGATGAAATCTGACAATTTCAGATTGGCATGGCTGTCCTGGCCTGTGAGAGGCCTTTTAAAAATTTTAGTCTGAGATTCCCTATGAAAAGAATTCCAGCACAACAAATTTAAAAGTATACGTTATGATCAATTAACTGGACTCATTCTGAAAACAAACTAACCTTAATTTGGTTGTACTAGTTTTTTTTTTTTTTTTTTGGTCATTTTTTTCCTTTTCTAGGACTGCACTGGCAGCATGTGGAGGTTCCCAGGATAGGGCTATAATCGGAGCTGTAGCTGCCGGCCTAAACCACAGCAACACAGGATCCGAGCCACGTCTGCAACCTACACCACAGCTCACGGCAACCCCGGATCCTTAACCCACTGAGCAGGGCCAGGGATTGAACCTGCAACTTCACGGTTCTTAGTCAGATTCGTTAACCACTGAGCCAAAACGGGAACTCCTGGTTGTATTTGATTTTAAAATGAAGGTATTTTTATAGAGAAAGACCATTTCAATGGATACCAAATTCTGATTCTGTTCACTAAACTCTGCATATACTGTTTAAGGCCCACCTCCCAGAAGTTCCTTCATTATAGGCTGAGAAGGGTGAGTCAACCTAATTTAATCTTGTGCAATAGAACAGCATGGGAATCTAGCATAGCTAAGACACAATCAGAAAGTTAATAGACAGGTATGAGAACTAGAACCAAACGCCTAAGTCCGATTACAAATTAGACAACAGAGTTAAGTCTGGTTCAATAATTGTAGATAAATAAGGAGAGAGAACTGTGCTCTTTACTAAAGATTCTAAGAAATATTCCCAGCCCAAGGTTGACCAGTTCCGTTTGACAATCACCCCTCACTGCCCCAGTTCAACAAGAAGTAGCAGGAGAAGTCATTGCCCCATTTCCTAAAAGACTGTGGAATGGACACTGACAGTGGGAAATCGTAGTAGGGAACAGCAAATATGATTCCATATTAGATCCACTTCGTTCAGATGAATCTTTGTAGAGCACAGGGGACCCTGTCCCCATGCTTGGTTGTTAAAAATAATTTTATTCAGCTCACAAGGAACATCCTGACCCAGACCAAGAGAGAGAGAAGGAGAAATTAACACATCCTCTCTGAAACCAGGAGACATTTGTAACTTATGACTTACATCGCCTGTTTTTTACAAAAATGTTGTTTCTTGCATTAACAAATGTTTGACTGAGCCTCTGATAATATACAGTTCCATATAAGATATTAATGGTGACATCTGCTTTGGCCATTGAGAGAAATGCATTTGGAAGCAAAAATGGAGTAGCTGTGTCAGACTCAGACCCCAACAGCCACTCTCAAAGCAGTGCCTGCTGGTAAAACTGAGCAGGACCCTACGGGTACCTGTCAAATTTATGATTAACCTCTTTATCTGTGTGTTTGTTTGTTTGTTTGTTTTTTGCTTTTTAGGGCCACACCTGAGTCATATGGAAATTCCCAGGCTAGGGGTTGAATCAGAGCTACTGCTGCCAGCCACAGCAATACAGGATCCAAGCCACATCTGCGACCTACACCACAGCTCATGGCAATGCCAGATCCCTGACCCACTGAGCGAGGCCAGGGATCAAACCAGCAATCTCATGGATACTAGTTGGATTTGTTTCTGCTGCGCCACAAGCGGAACTCCGCCTATTTATCTGAACTTTTTATTCCTTTCCTTGTCTAAACACTGGTTCTCCTCAAGATTAAGGAGTGTCAGAGAAAAGGGGGAACTGAAACCGGGCGGGCCCTTCCCCCATATCCTCTGTTTTAGCTCTTCTCTGAAGTATAATGTGTACTTTGTTAGAGGCTTATGATCCGACCTCTACGGACAGCTATAAGAACAAAGGATTTCTGAACCAAGAAGCTTGCAACAATCAACCAAGCCCTTCCCTCACCCTGCCTTTAAATATGCTTTGCAATTTTGGTTTGAGGAGTTCAGGATATTCTGGGGGCATGAGCCACCCATCTCCTTGCATGGCCATGCAATAAACCTTTCTCTGCTCCAAACTCTGACATTTTGGGTTGTTTTGTTCGCACTGTGCATCCGGCACATGGTCTTGCACTAACATGATGGGCTCATTAGTAGACTGAACATGGCTGAGGAAAGAACACCTGAATTTAAGGGTACGTCAGTAGAAATTTCCAGTATGAAAAAGACTGAAAAAAAAGAAAAAGGAAATATCCAAGTGGGACAACTATCAAAGGTGTAATATACTCATACTGGGAGTTCCAGAAAGAAAAGACAGAGAAAAAAGGAACAGAAGAAATATTTGAAATCATAATGACTGAGAATTTCTAAAATTTAAAGGTGGGTATCAAACCACAGATCCAGGAAGGTCAGGGAACACCTAGCAAGATAAATGCTTAAAAAACAACAACAACAAACAAAAACACAAAATCTTACATGAGGCACCTATCATTTTCAAACTACACAAAATCAAGGATAAAGAAAGAGTCCTGAAAGAAGCTGGGTGGGGGTTGGGGGGGTAGCTCACTGAAGAAGCTTCAGAGAACAAGGTCTGGAGCTCGGTGCCATGCTAGATGCAATGGGAAGACACTGGGAGGAATGTGATCTGATTTACATTCAAAGAGACAAATCAGAGGAAAAGGGAGAACATTCAGGAGGCTACTGCAGAGGCCCAGGGGAGATAATGGTGGCTTGATGTAGGTCGGAAGCAGGGAGGATGGAGAGGGGCAGCCACTAGGATTTACTGATGGAAGGAAGTATAGGAGGTGCTGAGGAAAGAAGGAATCAGGGCAACTCTGATTTCTGCCTCAAGCAACTCAGTGAGCTGATGAGTGATGTGGTTTCCTGAGATGGGGGGGGAAGGCAGCACACAGAGAAGGATCAAGAATTCTGTTTTGGCCATTCTTGAGCCTAAGACATCTGCCATGTGGGGATGACATAAAGGCCACTGAACACCATGTCTAAAGTCCTGAGCTGGGTCAAGCCCAGATACGGATTTGGGGGCCACTGGTGTGTCCAGGACAGTGAAGCTATGGAGAGAGTACAGAAGAAGGGAGCCAGCATGGAGCTAAGGAATGACATCTTGGGCCCCGGCAGAGGAGACAGCCAACAAAGGACACTTAGAAGGAACAGGCAATGAAGTGAGAATAAAACCAGGAGAGTGGGGCTCATGGACACCAAGACAAGAACATGTTAGAAGAAAAAGGAAGTGGTCACCTGTACAGAAAACTGATGAGAAGAAAGAAAACTGGAAAATCCACTGGACTTAGCAACACAGAGGTAACAGGTGACCTGGATTTGAGGAATGTATCAGGATGAAGATGTAAAAAAACTGAAGTAGGATGCAAAGAAGTGAAAACCTTGAGTAAGAAAATGTAAAAAATGATCAAGGATGATCCTTTCAAAAAAGGTGATAGCTACAGGTGATTACAGTGGAGATAATAAGATATGCAAGGAAAAAACTGATGACGCCGGATGGGGGATGAGGGTGACATAAATCGCCCTGAGGCTGACCCTGTGGTGGGAGAATCAGGGTGTTCCCGAAGAACTCCCGTCTTCTCAGATGCATGAGTATAATCACAACTAAAATGAGATATGTAATACGTTCACACAGAAGAGAAAGCATGAAATAACTCTTTGGAAAACTAGCAAGCAAACATCCTAGAAAAAAGTGTGAGTAGACGGTGAGGCAACACTCGTGCACCTGTGAGCTCTGCAGCCATAAACTGGAAGTGAGGCCAGGCACAGCCAGCCTGCTCACCTGTGGGCAGCTGGCAGGGTGGGCAGGGTGGCCACAGCAACGGAGCAGAATGAGACTGCAGGTCTGTTCAGTCAGGAGAACTCTTTAAATCTTTCTATTTTGAAGCACATCTTCAGCAACTTTCTCTCCTTTGGTTGCTAACCGGCTAACCTTTATCAATCCCTCACTGGACACGGCACTGCCCGCCATGAGAGCAGCTTTCTGACAACATTATCTCATGGGATCTTTTCAGATCATGACGACTCAATGCAGTGGCTGGAGAGAGGAAACTGTTCTCTAAGAACTTCCTACGTAAGATGGCTGGTATACATTGCAAAACATCAGAAAAGAGGGATGACACTGAAAGATCAAATGACATTAAAGCAGATGAACCAGAAAAGAAAAACTTACACCAATAACCTCTTTTGCTCCCTTCACAGAATATTTGGGTCAGAAACAGGGAATGACCACAGTGAAGGGACTGTACAATGAGCCTCACGCCCCAGAATGCAGGGTCTGACCAGTTTCTATGGAAGGAAAGAGTGGAGGCAGGGACCTGGGAGACACCAGCAGGAGGAGACAAAAGGCTTCCTCAACTAAATATCCCAGACTATAAGCTCCTAGTGGGTACTTAATACTCTTCTAGTGTCATCTTTGCACCCCTAGTGCTAAAATGGGACTCATCACGGAAAAGATGCTCGATAAATGTATAATGAACCTAAAACACCTGTGCAAAGATATGGAAGGATTAATGGTCCCAGGAAAAGCTAGCATAGATGGGACCTAAACACCTTCCTTCCTGGAGGTTCTTAGAAATGACCTCCATCAGGCAGACTGGTTCCTGACCTATCATGTTGCCAGGAGGAAAGCAAGGAGACAGTACCAAGAAGATCAGTTTCCCAAGAGCAAATCACAACTAAGGACACTTGACAGACTGTAAGCTCTAAAGGGCTGGGGTTCTTGTCTAATTTGTTTACTGATGATCCCATGAGCCTATCCTAGCATCTGTCACAACACAAGCACCCCTTACACATCTGCTGAATAATTTGGGGGATTTATCTTCAGGACTGGGCACATGAGTGACCTATCCAAAAATATTTTAAACCATGATTTTGAATTACCATTTTACAATTAAATTTTAATCAGAAATACTGAGGTCTAAGAGTTCCTGTTGTAGCTCAGTGGTAACAAACCTAACTAGTATCCATGAAGATGTGGGTTTGATCCCTGCGCCTCGCTCAGTGGGTTAAGAATATGGCATTGCCATGAGCTGTGGTGTAGGTTCTAGACACGGCTCGGATCCTGCATCGCTGTGGCTGTGGTGTAGGCCAGCAGCCGCACCTCCAATTCAACCCCTAGCCTGGAAACACCATATGGTGCAGGTGCAGCCCTAAAAAGCAAAGACAAAAACAAAAACAAAACACTGAGGTCTTAGTGACCCCTAAGTCCCTATTCTATTCACTGCACTGTGCTGCCATTATTTAGCAGAGATGGTATGCTGAATTACTCCAAGACCACTCATATTAGAAAACTGTGCCTAAGATATAAACAGCTTGCTACTTCCTGATGGGTACACAGAAGACATTCATGGGAAGACAAGGAACTCCCTATCAGTGACCTTCTTTTTAGAAAGACCTGCTCTGCCAATATGTGACCCTGGGTAAATTTCAATCTCTCTATCTTATATTTCTCCTTTGTCTGAGACTTATGAAAACTGTCTAGGCTTTCTGTGAGAACTAATTGGCACATATAAAATGCTGCAAAACACATGGCACTTAGCAGAAACTGAGTTAATCCCTTGACCTTTTTCTGCTTTTGGCTGTAATCGTAATACATCGAGAGGCCACAGTTCAGAGCAAATACTCTGAAGGCAGGACATTCAGGTTCAGATCTCAATTTGGCTACTTACTAGCTATGTGACCATGAATAAATTACCAAAGCTGTGTCTGTCAGGTTCTCATAGGTAAATGAGGATAAGAATAATGTCAAGCTCTGTTGTCATGAGGGCTATGAAATAATACATATGGAAGGCTCAGAGCAAGGCCTAGGACAGTTAAAACCCAGCAAGCACTAAGTATCTGTATTACAGTCAATAATCCATCAAATCTAATTGTGGATTCTTGCATCTTGGCTGTAACATTCTTAGGCACAGTCTTTAACTTAGTAAAAATACCTTTCATCAAAGCATTTATTGAGGAAATATTTCCTTTTTTTTTTCTATTTAAGGTAATTTTTATTTTACTGTGAGGGACTGTAATGCTTGCATGCTTACTGACCAAAGTTTTCCTTTCTTTCATTAAATACAAAATGAAAGCTTTGCACACAAAGTAATTGGATTTCTTCTCTTTTTATTGCCTCACTTGCAATAAAGCTTTAAATGATTGCAAAAAACATCTGAGAAAATTTCATAAAGAAAAAAATGTTTCCAATTTACTATAAGCCTGTCATAGAAACTAAAATATGGTTTTTGGCCACAATTTTAAACATTCTTTATCATCCCAGTCACTTTAATAATGAGTAAGTATTAAAAAGCTTTTGCAACTTTGGCTGGTTCTTTTTTCTTTTAGCATACAGTTATTTAACAAACAAAATAAGGTTACTATCATCTTGATACTGCTTTCTATAGGACAATAATTCTTATTTTAGTTGTTCAATACTTTGTTAAACTAGGTAAAACAGTAAGAAAGGAACAAATAGTCTTGGCTGAAAGAACAGTAGTAGTCACAACTATTTCAAGCTAGTTAAATTACTTACTCATTAAAAGATAACCTCTCAACTGCCATGACATTCTGTACACTTAATTAGCACCAACCAATAAAAATACTAGGTTCTACACATATAGCAGGTTCTTCTTAAATACTAAATTTTGGTGAAAAATGCAGTGCAACTGCAGCTATCATAACAGTACTAAAGAGAATGTAAATTGGTACAATCATTTTGGAAAACTCTGGCAGAAGGACTAAAGCTGACCCAACATTTCCCCTCTCAGGTATATACCCAAGGAGCCATGTGTATGTTTACCAAAAGGCATGTACAAGAATGTTCACAGCAGCTTAATTCATCAGTCCTAAATCAAAAACTACTTGTGTCAACCATCGTTAGAATGGAAAAATTAAGTATGGCATACTGACAGCTGAATAACACTTAGCAATAAAGAAAAGAACACACAACAGTGGATTAATTTCACTGACACAATGATAAGCATAAGACACTGTAATGAAGCAGAACCCTACGGGGCCTTCCTGAGACAGACCCCTCCCCATATGTCCTCTGTCTGCCTCTTGTTGTAGAAAGGCTATGGTCTTCCAGGCTTCCCCTTTATCACAAAAGCCCAATTCAAGAATTAATAACTGAAAGGACATGGATATGTAGTGAAAAAGTAGCAGCTAAGCCTGGACAACTGATACAATTTAAACAGTAAATCAGCCACATGGCCACCACAGAGTAAATCTTTAGTTCCTCCCTGAAGTATCTGGATAACACATTTCTGAGTTCTTTCATAGATACTAAAGTCCATACCAAATGGAAGAAGTTAACCACCTCTGTTGATAAATCTGATAGATACTGCTTGTTTTTGGTAAATTATTATTTGGTGTGTATCTTAGCTCAAGTTCACTCAATCAAAGGCAGATATTCTTTAAATTATTTTTTACATTTTCATTCATGACATTCTGTAGCCAACTTGGCTCCAGAATTTCATCCTTACTCACGTACCCTCAGTTTCAAATACATGATAAAATATTAATTTCAAAACCTAAAGGTTAGTCAGGCTTAGAACTGAGTTGAACATCTTTCAGGAGGAGAACGCAAACAGAAAGGCAAAGGAGAGAGTGAAACTGAAGCCACTGTCCCACAGAGCCCTGTGGACAAGCAGCACAGAGCAACAGGGGATTCTGGGTCCAGTCTGCTGCTTGAACCAGGGCTAATACAAGTCTTTCAAAATGGTCTGAAGTAAAGGAGAGCCATGTGACTGCCAGCTCAGCAGAATGTTCATTTTTAACTAGCAGCATTTAATTGTAAGTAACAATATAAGTGGCGCCCTATTTCAGGATTTTAGAAATGTTAAATATTGTTCTGATGTGGCCTCAACATACTCTGTTCCAACAAAATCTGTAACATAAACACTCCCCGTTAGCAATCTATTTAACTCTCAGTTTATCAAGATAAATAGTTCTTACCATTTACTATCCAGGTCCAAGCAATCCTTTAAATTTTTTTTCCAGTCATTTTATGTTTAAAGGGAGAGTGACAAACTCCATTAAAATTTTTAATATGAGCTAAAACATAAAAAACTCAAATTTTTAATTCCACGTTTCTGTTTTTGACAGTACATAGACCTGAAATGGGCAACAGTCTCTGAATGAGACACATATGAACATGAGCTTATTTGTTTTGTAAATACTGATTCCAGATCTCAAATATCTTCCTAATAAATTGCTGCTTCTGGTTTTCTTACTCTTGCCTCATTAAAACATGAAACTTTTAAAACTCTAACACAGCTCATAATTTTGTTGATGAGAGAATGCTCTATAAGTGCAACAACATATTGCAAGAAAAAAATAAGGTACAGAACATGGGTGAATCTTAAAACTATTATGCTAAGTGAAAGAAGCAAGCCAAAAATACCACATTGCATGACACCATTTATATGAAATGCTCAGAACAGGCAAATTCATGCTGACAGATTAGTGGTTCCCATCAGGAGTGACAGCTAACGGCTATGGGATTTCTTTTGGGGGTGATGAAAGTGTTCTAAAGTTGACAGTGGTGATGACTGTGCAACTGTAATAATATACTAAAACCCACTGAACTGTACATGTTAATGGATAAATTTTATAATATGTGAATTGTATTTCAATGAAGCTGTTATTTAAAAAACTTTACAATTGGAAAATCTTATTAGCATGGTTTTTCCACAAACTGGAAATAAAAAGACTACCATGGGAGTTCCCTCTGTGGCTCAGTGAATTAAGAATCTGACTGCAGCACTACAGGTCAGTGGGGAAGCAGGGGTTTGATTCCCAACCTGGAACGCGTTAAATTGAATCTGCAGCTCAGATTTAATTCCTGGCCAAGGAACTTCCATATGCTGCGGGTACAGTCACTAAAAAAAAAAAAAAAAAAAAAAAAAAGACTATCACGATTATACTTATTAGTAAATATTCCATTCCAGCCTGAGGAATGCCAACGGCCCTTGGGACAGTCTTCCATGACCACAGTTCTAGTGTCCTCCAGCCCAGCTCCTCTTCTTCCTCTGAAAGAAGGCTGGGAAGCCAGGAAGGAAGGAAGGGAAGACTGAGGGAAGCAGGTCTAAACAAACTTCCCACCTCAGCATCCTCCTCCCAAACCGAACAATATTCCCTGGACACCAGATCCTAAAAGGAATCTCTATTACAACGCTCCTCTGTCACTGTTTGCAAATACATCTGCATATGGTAAATAGGATAATGTGAAAACCACAGCAACAGGCTTTCACTGTAAACAAGATCTGAGAGTAACCTCCCCGTTTTTAATGTACTAGCATACTTTAAAGTAAGATTTAAGGGGGGAGGATGAAAATAATGGAGAAATGGAGATGTAAAGAAATACCTGCTGCCAATGGTTCTTGAGCAGCAAGGTCCCTAATCCAACAAGGTCACCACTGGCTATTCAGTTTAAGGACTTATTTTTTCACCTTAAAAAACAGTAAACTATGGAGTTCTAAATTCAATTCCACAATCTATCCTTGATTTGCTACCACTAGTAACAACTTTTTTTCCATCAAATGACAGGTACAGAGAGTCAACAATTTAAATTTGAGAAACAGGAGTTCCCATCGTGGCCCAGGGGAAAAAGTCCAACTAGGAACCGTGAGGGTGTGGGTTCGATTCCTAGCCTTGCTCAGTGAGTTAAGGATTTGGCATTGCCGTGAGCTATGGTACAGGTCACAGATGTGGCTTGGATCCTACGTTGCTGTGGCTGTGGTGCAGGCTGGCAGCTACAGTTCTGATTCAACCCCTAGACTGGGAACCTCCATGTGTTGCGAGTGCAGTCCTAAAACGCAAAAAAAAAAAAGATCCTTAAATTTGAGAAACAGTACGTTACATATGGAGTGACACTGAGCACCCTTAGTTCCTACACTGTAATAAAATACACTTTTCAATTAAAAGGTATCAGGGCCCCCTAGCAAAATGGATAATTACAGATCTGTGGCAGGCAATCCACAAGGTGAGCTTAAAACAATTACCATACCAAATATCAAGGATGGTATTTGGTATGCTATCATACTCCCACAGCTGTATCACAGAGACACAGGAGCCAATTTGAAGAGGCATTCCATCAGAGGATAATAACTGCAATGGATAGAAACATATTATATATGTTTAAATTCATGAATGTATAAAAACCCTTATTGGGCACAACCAGAGGATGCCAATGCATCAACTCATTATTTTGAAAATTGGTAAATAAACGAAAAGAATCAAGCTGCTTCTCCTATATGAACTACCGGGTTAACAGAACTAGTAGAAATATTTCAACGATTAAATGAAAACGAAGTAACAGAATTAGGAAATAACCATTTTGCAGGACCTGATGACTTGTTAGAAAAAGGTACTGAGGTAAACCGGTTAAGACCAAAAGATGAGAAACAGCTAGAAATCATGTGCCTCTCAATGGAAAAAAAATAAAAAAAAAACCTGTTCAATGGCGGTAGAGACTTTAACGCAGAGCTCTGATTGAAGAGAACAAGTCTCAGTTTTCCAAAAGCATGGATAAGAGCTTGCAGAAAAGTGGGAAATCTAACACCCTATTCTCTATCACTGCAAAAAACCATGGTTATACAAACCACTTTAAACCTTTAGTGAAACTGAGTTCCATTACTGAGTTTATGATTAATCATGGCTACCAGAAGTAGAAAGGAGTCAGTCTCTATTTCTCTAGATCCACAGCGCAGAATGTGAAATACAGCGGTACTAACACAGCCAGGCTGGTAGCAGGAGGCCACAATCCTAGGCAAGAGAGAACTCTAAGAGACAGAGAACTGCCATTTCTGGCAGGCAGCAAGGCAGAGAATAAACTCCCAAGGCCACAGGTACCTTTCTTGTACACAGGTGGTGACTTTTCAAGAACAACATGGATGCCTCCCACATGAGTGAACAACCTGTCCTCTCATCACTGTGCATTTCTAACTTTCTGGTCAGATTTTACTGCTTTTAAGTCAAATGCCACTAGATGAATTAAGGGACAAAGAATGCAAAGAAAATTTATGTAAGTTAAATAAGAAATAGGTTTTGATACTACACAGATCTGCATATGAAAAAACTGGAGTTCAGAGTGGTCACATATTTAGTAAATAGCAGATAATGGAATTAAAGTCTGCTTACCACTTCTGGGCTCTACCATCTTTATCTTCTAGAAGTTTGTTATTATTTTTCAAAAGACTCTGTAAAAGTTCACATTCTTTGACTTAGCAATTCCAGTTTTAAAAACTGATCCTAAGTTATCACTTAATCAGTTCTAACTTGATTATATATATATAGATTTTCCTTATTCAAAAGAGAAAAATTTTAAGAATCTTCCTGTATTTAGGGAAGATAAGTTATGATACATAATGGAATGGAATGTTATTAAAGACAGAAAAAAAGGGAGTTACTTCGTGGCTCAGTGGTTAATGAACCTGACTAGTATCCATGAGAACGCGAGTTCGATCCTTGGCCTCACTCAATGGGTTAAGGATCCGGCATTGCCGTGACCGGTGGTGTAGGTCACAGATGCAGTTCGGATCTGGTGTTGCTGTGGCTATAGGCCGGCAGCTACAGTTCCAATTTGACCCCTAGCCTGGGAACCTCCATATGCCATGGGTGCAGCCCGAAAAAGATTAAAAAAAAAAAAAAAACATATTTATCAACAAGAAAGGATATTCAAGATATATTGTTACATGACAGAGAAGCAGAGCAGGTTACAAAGTAATGCATATAGTATGATTCCATGTGGATAAATTTATTTCCAGGAAAAACAATCTGGAAGGAAGAACATCAAAAATGTTAGTGATAATATTTCTAAGTGGTTAAACTTGTGGAAATTTTTTTTCTGTTTATGCATGTTTTTTAACTTCTTAAAAACAGACACGGTTTGAGTATTATGGGGAGGTAGAAGGGATATGCTATTCAAAATCCACTAGGGAGTTCCCACTGTGGCACAGTGGATTAAGAATCCAACCACAGTGGCTTGGGTCACTGCATAGGTACAAGTTCAATCCCTGGCCCAGGGCAGGGGGTTAAAGTATCTGGCGTTGCTGCAGCTGTAGCTCAGATTCAATCCCTGGCCCAGGAACTTCCATATACCGTGGATGTGCCCCCAACCTTGCCCCCGCCAAAAAAAAAAAAAAAATTACTAGGTTTCTATCTACCCAGTCTCCTGGCTGAAGAATGAAAAACTATACATTTACTGCACAGGACAAATGATTTCTTTTTACTTAAGAGCAGCACTGTGATCTTTTTCAGAGAGAAAAGATTTACCTTAAAAAAGAAACCTAAGAGCTAAAGAAAGTTGTCAATAGGAACTAAAAATCCATATCCTAATAAAACTTGGACAACAGAGCAGCAGGACCAAAATGCTTTCTAAGCCTAATGTACAGTTATGTTGAACATACTTCTTTAAATCTACAAACAAAATATTTTTATTAAACTAATTTCCAATGTCAGATTTTAAACTGGAAATGAAGTGATGTGTGGAAAACATAAAGAATCTTCCAACCTGCTCATAAAAATATTCTGTAAGATATCTGTTGTGCTTACTCACCTAGACCATATGTTTCCATGATTTCTACAAAAGTATTAATTACTGGAAATATCTTATTCTCAAATGTACACATGGATCACAAGAAATGTTTATTGAGTCTAAATTGCAGAGAGCCTGGTGGCTGCATAAATGTCTCTGTCAGACTGCGAAACAGCATAATCTATCAATATAGCATCTGGCAATGACCCACTTATTTAACTTCAATGGTTTACTAAGAACAATTTATTTGATTTAAAACTGGCTGCTTACTTTTACATGGCTATCTTGAAATTTCAAGTTCAGGAGATTTGCAACTGTATCTACTGCCTATATTGGAAGGTTAGAGCACTTATATTTAGCAAGTAAAAATGTATTTTTAAACTTTTTACTAACATAATGTAGTTCCCATCGTGGCTCAATGGTAACGAACCCAACTAGTATACATGAGGATGCAGATTCAATCCCTGGCCTTGCTCAGTGGGTTGGGATCCAGCATTGCCATGAGCTGTGGTGTAGGTTGCAGACATGGCTCAGATCCCATGCTGCTGTGCTGTGGGGTAGGCCCGCAGCTATAGCTCCAATTTGACCCTTAGTCTGGGAACTTTCATACGCTGTGGGTATAGCCCTAAAAAGACAATCAATCAATCAATAAAAGTTTTATTAACATAAAAGGTTTGTTCAAAAAAGCAGCTCTGCTGGTTGTTTTTATTTCACAACTAGTTAAAAAAATCATTATTCATCTATATCATCTTAAAGATTCGAATACTTAAAGATTCGAATACTTGTCATATCTTGAGATCGACTTTTTGATGATAGTGAGTACAATCAAACGTAGAGGAGAAAAAAGTAGAGGCCTTCTCTTTTCCACAGAATCACTGTATCTCCACTTTCTTTCCTGGAATTTTTTATTCCACACTGAGACACACAGTGAACTGATTTCCTCTCATAATCTACAAGAAGCTAGTGGCAAGTATTTGCACAAAAAACATTTTTTAAACTTTACATTTAAAAAATTACCACACATACTTTGGGGACCATATGTTACTCACAGCAATCTCTTTAAAATTAAAGTACTCCACCAAGGCCTATACAAGAGGCAGATAAGAGTACATACATGTGCACAAAAACATAGAAAGTTATACCACAAGATGTTTAAAAGAGTTATTTCTTAGGGGAATTATGAGAAATTACATTTTTTTAAAAATCTTTTGCTTGTTTGTATATTTTATTTTTTCCTACACAAAATATGAAATAATAAAGAAATCATAGGAGTTCCCTGGTGGCTCAGATGGTTAAGGATCTGGTGTTTTGTCACTACTATGGTTCAGGTCTGATCCTTGGCTTGGGAACTACGGCATGCTGCAGGCAGGCCAAAAAAAAAAAAAAAAAAAGGAATTCATAAAACATAAAAATATTCTGAGACAGGTGCATAATTACCTCCTAAACTTTCATTATAATTACCCCAAAGACACTTTAAGTCTAAGAAAAAAAATCTTTGATAGAATAATCTACATTTTTCTGTTAATATACCCATTGTATACAAAACCAGTGATGCCTTGGAGCTCCCGTCATGGCGCAGCGGAAATGAATCTGACTAGGAACCATGAGGTTGTGGGTTTGTTCCCTGGCATCGCTCAGTGGGTTAACGATCCAGCGTTACCATGAGCTGTGGTGTAGGTCGCAGATGCGGCTCAGGTCTGGTGTTGCTGTGGCTCTGGCAGAGGCTGGCAGTTACAGCTCTGATTAGACCCCTAGCCTGGGAACCTCCATAAGCTGCCGGTGCGGCCCTAAAAATGACAAAAGACAAAGGAAAAAAAAACACAGTGATGCCTTAAAGTAGCCAGTTTTTATGAGTTAAATATATACACACATATATATATATATTATATAAATATAGAAATAGCTTACATTAGGAATTTCTGAATACTTTGTTCCTAAATTAGACTTTGTGTTTTAACAGGAAAAATAGCTGATTAAAACAGAATAGCAACTAAGGTGGGCGAAAAACTAGTTTGAAATAACAGAGAAAATTCACTGAATAAAAACCAACTCTGTGGAGGTGTAAATGCTACTAATAAGGAAAGAGATGATTTTAGGAATCTGCCCCTATGTTCAGCATGTGGAATAAGTAATTCTAAATTTAAAATTTATTAATTAACATAAGAATTTCTAGAGATCATCTAGGCAGAGCTTATCATTTAATAAATGAAGAAAAGCAGATCCAGGCAGTTAACTGACTCTGCCAAGGGCACAGTGAACACAGAAGAGGGCTTGAATCTAGCTCTTCTCTGACCCTGATTTTCCCACTGCAATCAATTCTCAGCTGTGGGAGGCAGCGAGGGTAAGGTCTCAGAAAACCTGGCTGCCTGTTTTTGTAAATAAAATTTTATTGGAACACATTCATTTACTGTTTTTGTGCTATAAAGAAAGAGTAGAATAGTTGTGAAAGGCACCTTATAATCTACAGCCTAAAAAATTTACTATCTGGTTTTTCACAGAAAAATGTTTGCTGTTCTCTACATTAAAGGTTTCTTAATATACAATTCAGAAGCTTCAGAACTTAACACATAATAAACCAGACTGTAATAAACCATACTGTAATAAATAGCAATAAAACCAGAACATTACTGTGGTTACTACCTTAAATTACCTTATTAAGTTTTAATTTCCCCAACCCAAGAACTATATGTCCAATTCCCATGTTTTGATCACACATCTTTAAGAAAAGAAAAACCAGAAAACTTAGAACCTTCCAAAGGAGAAATCAAGGTCTGCCTATTTAAACTGAAAGAGAAGTCATATACATTCCTTTAATACAGTACTTCTCATCTACATGAATGTATTTATAGATCACTGGCTACTTCAGAGATAAACCTAAACTAAGTGAATTAGAAATGTCAAAAGTATGACAGAATATTTTAGGAAAAGTCAAATTTTTTCACAATCTTCCAGCAGAATATCTAAACCACAACAAAGAAATATCTATTTAAATGTCAGCAGAGGCATCTGCTATATTAACCTCTTGATTAAACTTTAGGGTTTTACCTTTCTCCTTCCAGAAAACAAAGTAAACCTGGCTCCAGCTAACCCCGTCAGTAACAGATGGTCACACAACAAAAAAAATATAAACCTCCGTGAGACCTAAGTACAAAATACAATTTAAACAAAAGTAGTAGACTGTTCAGGGCAAACAAGTTTATTTACAGAAGGAAGAACTTCCTACCAGAAGCTAACAAATCAGTAAAAGTTATGAATTCATTAGTTAGGACAGTATGGGATGAGGTTATACATAAAACACTCTGTTCTTTTTTAGGGAAGCCTGGACTGTTCATTAAAAAATGATGTAGAATGTAAAACAGGACCAATAATCCCAACAAGAAAGTAACCAGAGCACATGTACTTCAAATCAAAACACACGCGCACGCGCGCGCGCGACTTGGGACTTAAATCAGCAGTAGACCTGGATTCAAACCCCTGAACTGCCACCAACTGTTAACACTGAGCAAGTCATGTTTTAGTGACTCAGGAGTCCTTCCAGAATTTCGTTTACTTCTTATAAAGTAGAGGATCTGGACTAGAGAAGTAAGGCTCCTTCCAATCCCCCAATTAATATACTTCTAAGTAACCGTTTATTGACTCACTGTTGCATATTAAGAACCATGCTAATGGCTTTAATTATTTGTAGAAATAAGTGGACCTAGAAGAATTTTTCTAGAAAAAATAATCCCTATCAAGCATCATTCTTTTAAACACATGAAGAGATATGAGATGCACTTTAGTCTTTAAAAAAGAAATTAAATCCTATTTTTTTCCAAACTAGATGTCATAAACTCTCTGACTAAATAGGTAATATAAGGCAAATCATACATTCTGTCTCATTCTTGGTCCCTCCACCTCCAACAATAAAATACAGTTTCTATAAGGAATAAAGATAACATATACAGATGAAAAGCTGAAAACTTTCTCTTTGATGTCAGGAATAAGACAAGGATGTCTTCTAACATGATTCACAAACCAGAAATTTAAAAAGCAATAAAATTAACCACAGAGATTAGCTATCTACAAACACATAACTGGAAAAGAACTAGTGTCCTCTATATAGGTATGTATGTGTGCACAGAATGTTACAAATCAATGAGGAAAAGGTAAGCAGTCCCATTTAAAAATAAGCAAAGGATCTGAATCAGAACTCCAAAAGGGGAAATCCAAATGGGCAATAAACCTATGAAAGGGCATTGGGCCTCATTAGTATTATAGGAAATGGATATTTAAAACATAATGAGATATCATTATATTCATCAGATTGCAAATGATAAAATTTCTGACCATTCCAAAAGTTGTAAAGGATGTACTGTGACCAGAATGCAGTTAGTATATACTTTGGAAAATAGTTTTATATTATCTAATAAAGTTCAAGATACAGGCACTTTATGACACAATAATTCCACTCCTAAGTACATCCTAAAGAAACACATCCTTAGATACACGTACAAGTGTCCACAGCAGCACTATTTATATAAAGTCTTGGATATAATCCAAATGTATATCAACAATAGGATGGATAAAGTAAGAAACATATACAATGGAATAGTATGCAACAATTAACTGAGTAAACTATACCTACATACAACATGACTGACACCAAAATATGTTGACTAAAAAAAGCAAAACACAAAAGAATATTTGTGGTATCATTTCATGCAAAGAAGGTAAATGTATTTCTAAAATGCAGGGAAATGATTATCTCTGGGGAGTGATTTCATTTGGAAGAGTTATGGGGTGCAGCTTCCAGGGCGCTGGCCATGTTCTGTTTCCTGACTAGACAAGAAATACATGGATGGTCACTTTCCATGTAAGTGAACACGCACCACCACACATGTAAGCCATATATCTGCATAGCCCCTGGCAGATAACAGCCAATAAAGTCCACTTACTTATGAAGATGACATTCTGACCACTGCAATACTTTTCACAGCTATTACCACTAATTTCTCCTCTGTAGAGTATACGTGGCCCCTGAAAATATCAGCTCAGAGAGAATATAAAAAAATTGCACAGGGAACTATATCCAATCACTTGTGATGGAAGATGATAGAAGATAATATGAGAAAAAAACATATATACGTGTACCTAGGTCACTTTGCTGCACAGCAGAAATTGACAGAACACTGTAAATCAAATATAACAAAAAAAATTTTTTGGAGTTCCCATCGTGGCTCAGTGGAAATGAATCTGACTAGCATCCATGAGGATGCAGGTTCAATCCCTGGCCTTACCCAGTGGGTTAAGGATCCAGCATTGCCGCAAGCTGTGTTATAGGTTGCAGATGCAGCTCAGAACCTGAACTGGTGTGGTTGTGGTGTAGGCCAGCAGCTGCAGCTCCAATTTGACCCCTAGACTGGGAACCTCCATGCGCCACAGGTGTGGCCCTAAAAAGACAGAAAAAAAATTTTTTTAAATGGCTTCTATGTGAATGAAGTAAAGCTTATTTGAGCTACTGGTTCTTTCAGTTTCCCCACTGTTATACTTTCAAATATATCTTCCTTCTTATATACCCTATACTATCCTGACCACGAAATTCTGACAGGAACTAAAGTTTTTCCCTCTAGGTGATTATTCCTTCAGCAAGGTTCCCACCGCCATCATCAGTAGACCTGATCGACTGAAGGCTGAGCAAGAATAAAAGATGAGCTGTGAACTGAGTTTAAATGCTCACACCCCTGAACTGCTCTTCTCAAGCTCCCAGTCCAGAGACTCAGTTCTCAGGTAACTGTGGCAACCCCTTTTCAGAGTAGGCAACAGAAGGCAGGCATTCACGTACAAGGTCAAATGCTCACTGTATTTTGACGGTAAAATATTTTTTAAAGAGAAAAAGTAAACATGTTTTCAAAGTGGTTTATTTTATATCCTGCCAAGAAAAAACAATAATGCATTAAGCTCTTGGATATTTCCAATTTTTGGAAACAAAAATAAAACCTACTAATGATTTTTAAATTCTCTTGTAATCAAACAGAAAAATGTAAGAGATTTCACACATGGCTTCTTACTGACATATGCTAAAGAGTAACTTTCAGAGGAGAAGCAAAGTTATTGAGGTAATCAGGTTATAATGACCAGCTTAATCACTCCTTTTAAAAAGTTTTATAATATTTAACATATAAATTTAATTGGCTGAAAGGTAAGAATCTAATTCAGTAAGCAATCATTAAAACAAAGTGATATTCAAAGAAACTAACGTCAATTAAAAAGTATTTCAAAAAATATGTCAAAGAATTCCACTCAGCAAGAGTTGTACAGTCTTTACTATCTAACAAATTAATCAGTAATAAATTGCAGTTTATTATTCTGTATGACCTTGGAATCAAAACGTAACAGGAATTACATGAGGAAAAACATCAACAAATCAATGTACGTGTATTTATCCTAAACATCTAGTAACACTCAAGAAATGTAAAAATACAAAGAAACATTAAGACTTAGTCCCCATGTGAGTGATGCATAATCTCAGGAAACAAAACACGTATGCATCTGTGTTATACAAAGAAATATATCTAACAATACAATTAAATAAGAATGTAAGGTAGGAAGTAATAAAATCAAGTGTATGACGATGTCACCAGAATTTTGAGGAAGGGAGAGAGCATATCTAGTTGGGATGTTCAGAGAAGCTTCATGGAAAAGGTGGAATGAGTAAGCTTAGGTAATAGGTGGGTGAGGAAAGGATATTCTTGGTAAGGCAATTCAGTGAACAGAAAGATGGCAAGTATGTTTAGGTGGCAATGGACAAGTCTGACTGGTATGAAAAATGGAGAGCGATCGCTAGCAAGGTAGGTGAAGGGTTACATGCTTCAATTGCTACATAAAGGATTAAGAAGTCTTCAGATACTTAGCACATCTTAAACACCGAAGGCATGTTCATAACTCTGAAGGTAGAGACTATTCTAATCAGCACGACAGAAAAAGAACCAGAAAATACTGATTTTGTACTCTTTAAATGGATACACTTTGTAGTATGTAATTTATGCCTTCATAAAGTCGATCATTAAAATTTCAATAATTAAAATCAAGGACGCTCCCTTTACTCACAATTCCTGTACCATGCCTCCAGTCTTGGATGATGAAATACATTCAAGGCTAAGATACCATGGTTATTTAACCAATCCTTTTACAATAATTTAATGTTTTGGCTACCTCTAGGAGGCCTTATCAAAATGCTTATCAATGCAAAGTAATCTTCCAAAAGAACCCTTCTGAACTGCTGTCCACAGCCTTTCCTCCAAAATGGAATCAATCTAGACTTTAAGGTAATGTACAATCTGAGCTCCACCTACCGAATCTGGTCTTCCTTTTCACTACTTCCTATACAAAGACATACGTCTTCCTTCAAAGTATGCCACTACTCACTATTTTCTAAACATGCATTGTCTATTTCCAGTTTCCATGTCCTCAAAGTGTTTTTTCCACAGGTTACACTCCTGCCTCATACCTTAATCCTACCTGTACTCCAATATCCAGCTCAAGTGCTAAACATGCATGAAGGCCCCTCAGGTATGATCTTTTCATCCTCTAAACTTTTGCTAAAGTCTGATTATGCATGAAAGCTAAAAACACCACTCTTTGTCTCATGAATAATACTTGCCCTTGAGGAACTCACATGAACCTATACCCATACATACAGAACTGATTACAAATCGTACAGGACAAGCCAGACGGACATGCTTAGCACACAGCAGTCACCCAACAAATACTTGTCAAAAGAATAATTACCTGTGTGGCATGAATATTCCCAAAATCGTTCATATGTAACTATACAAATATGGTCATAATCTTCATAGATTAAAAAAAAAGAAAATTTACCTTTTCAGTTGTAAGAGGTTTCACAGGCTTTTCTGGCTCCTTTTCTCTCTTTTTCTCTTCCTTCTTTTTTTCCTTTTCTTTCTAAAACGTAGCCAGAGTTTTGATAAGTTTACTTTTTAAAAAATAGCAGCTCTTAAAATTTTTATTTCACTAGTTTGAGTTATCATTTGAAAAGGGTACAAATATTCAGTGATGACAATATCCAGTGATACAGAGATATAAAAGTAAAATTCATACTCTCATTGAGGTACAAGTAGATAACAATAAAGAATAATTCTGTTAAAAAAAACAGTAGTGAGGTAATTCAGAACTCCTTTGATATTTCAGAGTTCATTTAAAACAAATGGGACCTCTATTTAATGAATTCTGACTGTATTTTCACGTAAGTTAGGCTTCCTAATAGTAACCATAATGCTGAAATTTGAATAAGAAAAAATTAACTGAGGGAACAGAATTCTTTATCACACAGATGGAGATTACAACATGTAAACATGAGGAGAAAGGTTAAAGTCACTTTAATTTTTTAAAATAACAGAAAATACTTTCAGTCTGTTACCACAGTGTTGTGATTTTTCAAAGGGCGAATACAGTAATTTTTTCATGAAAAGAATGTTGAAGATAGTGCTGACTAGTCAGCATATTTAATCCAAGCCACTCTAGGTAAAATATAATGGTATTATAATGTTCACAATTTGCATTCCCAAGAAGGATGAAATAGGATATAATAAAAATTTAGGAGCCATAAACAGGCCAAAAAAAAGGAAAATGAAATAAAGATTAAACAAAGAATATCCATAAGTCTTGTAACAGAGAAAGACACCTAGAAATTCAGAATCAGATGATACTGCAACTGGCAGCAAAGACAAAAAGATAAACTGGTGAGCCTAAGAAAGGCAGAATAATAAAAAAACACATACACTTAGTCAAAATGACTACAGGCTGCATTTACACCTGTGCCTTTAAAATGGTGTTTGATACAACTTCTCTCAAAAATAAAATATAATCAAAGTTCCTATGAGCCAAACCTGTGATCTGTACCCTACTATCTAATTTAACTTTTATAGTAATGTCTGAAAAAAATATAATTACTGTCATTTCATAAATGGAGAGACAAAATCCCAGGAAAGTAACACGGAGCTAATTGTTAGCAGTGCTGAGAGACTGCAGAGTCCAGACTCCCAAGTGCCATCCACGGAGCATTGCTGTTTACCACTGCAGTTCTCCTTCTATATGATAACAGCTAACACGCACGGAAACCTTCCCCTGTGCCAGAACTACTTGACTCATTTAAATCGTCACAACTTTCTGACGTAAGTAATATCACCAGCATTTCATAAGTAAAGACATAAATGAGATGTCCAAAAAACCTTCACATACTATAAAAGTTTTCCAGACATCTTTTGTCAAGTTTAGGGAGGAAAACAAGTACATGAACATTCTCACTAATGTGCTGGATGAACTGTTCTGTAATCTTCCAAAGCTCTTAGTTCTTTCTCAAGAAAGTTACCGCCAGTCATGAGATGGGTAAGAAGCCTGCCTTTCTAATTGCTATGACTGGTGGGCACATCTGAAATCACCAAAAATAACTGATTTGGTTGCCTATGTTTGATCAAGAGAGAGCATGATCTGATCCTCTTGAACACTGGAATTTCAGCTGTCACAATATGGCTGTAATCTACTCTGATTCCAACAGTGGTATTATGACACAGACTTTGAAGTAACATTAAGAATACGGGCTCTAAACTCAAATCATACAGTTTGACCCACATATGACTCCTATCTTCAGAATCAAAAGCTGCTGAAAGATCAAACAGTACTATGAGAACCTAAGTTGTTTTAAACTATTTTCTCAGCAAGAATAAAATACAGTGGTGTTTGGTATAATAAAAGAGTAGTTTCTGAAATCTGGTGACTATACATTCAAGTGATACAGTGAAAGAGGAGACCTCCTGCATAAGAAAACTGGACTAAATGTTCAAGTCCTCTAATACAGAGAAAAGTACAAATTGCACTCATTATAATCAAACTACACGTAACTGATATAATTAAAGATATGGTCTATAGTCTCAAATTTTTTATTATCTACTCTTTATACTCTACCATACATATGTATTTACTTATGAAGTACTATGTTATATACATATTATAAAACATACATAAACATTGAAATTTTAAAAGGACAAGGGAAAGAGCATGAATAAATTCTGTAATGGATTGCCTTGGGTGCTCCCTAATGTCCTATGCTATTAGATACTACTACTGAGCTAGACTGAATGAGACCACTGTTACCTAAGACTTGCTGGCAGGAACCACAGACGACACACATGTAATCTGAGGGCTTCCACCCTTTGAACCAGGTACCACTAACATTCTTCCACTTTCTCACAGCAACCTCCATCCTCCTATGGTGTTTCTTCTCTGGGCCTGCCGCTGACCCCTGATAGCTACAATACGCTAACCATCCAAGTCTGTTCAGCTCCAGCCTTGTACTTCATGTTCCAAACTGTCTCCTCAGGAACCCCCCTCACCCTGCTAACACTCATGTTCAAGTGTGTCCTGCTCTCCTTTCTCATGGCTCTCCTGTTACCACTAACAGGATATCGGACCCTTCCTGGACTTCCCCTGTCTCTTGCCCTGTACCCCTGGCCTGTTCTCCAACTGGATGCTTTCATGTGGTCTACAGAACTGTATATCCAACCACCTACCAGATACCCAGGTGTTCTATAGTCACCTCACACTCAACGTGCCCAACTTTTAATTCAGTCCTCTCTCAGTTCTCTCCTCAAACCTTCTCCTCCTCCTCAGCCTGGGACTGGATGGCACCATCATCGCTGAGATGCTCTAGCCTGAAACTGAGGGTCATCAAGGCTCCCCAAAGCACCTCCATAGCTCAATGATTACGAGAGTCCAGGGAATCCATCCTCTGGAGACCTCTTAAAACTACAGTCTCTTTTTCACTCCTTCTGCCTCCAGGTTAACACACATGCCCATCATTTTCCTCATACAACAGAGCAACAGGTTCTCAAGCCTTTTCCACATCCATCTGAGTCTGTGGAGGAAAATGTTAGGACATCAAAATCAGATCCTGATACTCCTTCTACACTTAAATCTCATGAACGTGTCAGGGCCTTTGGAACGAAGCCCAAACTCATCAGCAGGCCACAGGAAGGTTCCTCTCCACTTCTTTCCCCTGTGTCCCAGCCATGCTATCCTACCTGCACATCCCCCCAAATCCTGGTTTGCCAACAGGCTTTTTTCACAAGATACTTTCTTTACTTGGAATGCATCTTAGTCCTTACAGTTAATGTTCATTAGGAGTTTAAGATGCATCGAAAGTGTGCCTCCTGTATTAATAGCAGCACAGTGAGTGTGCGTCAATCATAGCACATGTTATATTGCATTAGAAATCTCTGTAAAGTCATCTGTTTTCTGCTGTTAAATGTAAGCTTCTCTGGGGCAGAGAGACACCTTATTTGCATTTGTATCCCCATGTCTAACACATATTGATCAAACAGTACACACAGAAAAATTTCTAACTGAAAGGATATCTCAAACTAATTCATTAACGTCATTATAACAACAACTGAGGTAAAGAGTCAAAAAAGTTAAAATCTTTAAATATTTGTAGGGATGACTTTAAAAGTCACCAATGGTAGTATCATGCACCCTAACCACTCCTACTCCCCACACATTCTAATAATTATCACTGATGATTCTATACTTCATACTTCATACCTATACGATGGTTATTATTACTTAAAAAGAAACTTGAAATTAACTTTCTTCAAGTGCTCATAACAGAATCACAGAAAGAAAACATTTTTAATCAAAAACTTTTCTAGTAAATCATACAATTCAAGGACAACTATTTAAAAAGTTCCTTTAAGCATAAGGTAGCAGTGGAAACAACAAAAAGCTAGTTGTTAAATGCTGAGATATACCTACGGTATCAATAAAGTAGGCATTCTGAAATACAGTCCTTTAATCCTCCCTGTGGCATAGGAAAGTATTCTTAAAACTGTTGTATTTAACATGTTTCTTACTGGAGCCCATTTAAAACATAAACTATTAAGGCACTTTAAATGATGGCACATTTACCGCTGAGTACTAAGTAATGTGGCCCGCTAAAACACTACCATACCTCCAATTTGTTTTTCTCAACAGCAGCTTGTAGAGAAGGAGAGGATACCAAAGGCTGAAGAGGAGCATCAGAGGAGGAAATCTGTGGAATGCAGGTGGAATGTCAGAAGAAAAAAACAAAAAGAAGGTAATCAGAATAGACAGGCACAGGAAAGAAACATGTATTTCTGAGATATAGGAGCACTTAGGAGTATGGCACAGAAAAACAATACACCAAGTATTGCTTTAATACTTCCATGTGGAATTTCTCAACGTAAAAAGTATTCACTATAGAATAAGTGCATGATTTATTTATTTTTTATTTTTTTGTCTTTTTGCCTTATTTGGGCCACACCCGCGGCATATGGAGGTTCCCAGGCTAGGGGTCTAACAGGAGCTGTAGCTGCCGACCTTCACCACAGCCACAGCAACACGGGATCTGAGCTGTGTCTGCAACCTACACCACAGCTCACGGCAACGCCGGATCCTTAACCCACTGAGCAAGGCCAGGGATCGAACCCACAATCTCATGGTTTCTAGTAGGATTCGTTAACCACTGAGCCATGACGGGAACCCCTAAGTGCATGATTGAAAGTGGATTTCACCATGACACAGAATTTAAAATGTACTCAGACAAGATCATCCCAAAAGTATCTGAAAAACAATTAAGCTTTTCTGACGGTTCTCTTTCCATCAGTATTATTGCTGAAGAACTCATGCTCTGAAGCAAGAAGATACATGTTCCAAGTGGCAGGAGAGCACGAATGAGTCCTCATCTTTACTAACCATAGCTATTTCAGAAATGGAAAATAAAACAGAGCTGAAATTGTAAAAGTTAATTACAGTTTTAATCAACTGTTTAAGAAAACAGAAAAAAGGCTGGGAGTAAAAAGGATGAATTAATACAGTGTAAGAGCTGAGCAGCAGACTTATCACAAAGCCATGCATGCACACACTTCCTTCTTTCAGATCTGTGTGCACAAATACTCTCTCCAGGGCTGCATGGGCTGAATTACCCCAGAGCACTGTTAGATAGCTCTCTATGCAGCAAAGGCAATTTATACATGAAGACGATTTCATCGAGAAGCCTTTTCACACGTCTTCCTATCCAATTTCTATATGCATACTTGATCAGTTTAATGGCAGCATTATCTTCCTGCTCTTTTTACTGCCAACGTATAACTGAAACACATTTACAAAATGTGTAATACATCTTTGGAGCCATAAAACTGACATCTTTATATTGCCCTACCATATCAATAGTGCCATGAGGAATTTTTAAGAATAAAAGGTGCTATTATAGAGAAAGGTTATTATACAATGTCATAATAACATTGTGAGATGACAAATCCTCATTCAATCTGCTTGTCATTAAATTAGTTACGGCTGTAATTCTTGAATTACAACCCAAGACCACAGTATTTAAGGGGATTTTCCCTGGCACATTGTTAGCTTTGCTAAAAGTATGCAAACTAGCCACTTAGTGACTAGCAATGGAAATTACACATACAAGAAAATATTTTAAAAAGACAAACTGCCTCAAAGCCTGGCTTTAAAGCTGGTTTATACCACTGGACGTTTACTTGCTAGAGCTCTTTAACTGCCAATTTAGGCAGAAAACAAATGATTAGAAATAGCACGAAAAATCACTTAAGATGAAAACTAAATCATAAAGACCTTTTGCCCAAACTCATGTAAAACATGAACATAAAAATATAAAAGAGGAATGAAAGCATTTGATATGTCAAGTGTTACTAATTCAAGACAATTCATTGTAAAAGACCTTGTTCTTTTAAGACGATAAATCTCAGAAGGATTTGACCACTTTTAAAATTCAGGAGCAATATAAAAGTATTCAATAAGGGTTCCCATCGTGGTGCAGTGGAAATGAGCCTGACTAGTATCCATGAGGACGTGGGTTTGATCCCTGGCCTCGCTCACTGGGTCAAGGATCCAGCATTGCCGTGAGCTGTGCTGTAGACTGAAGATGCAGCTTAGATCTCGCATTGCTGTGCCTGTGGTATAGGCCGGCAGCTGTAGCTCTGATTCAACACCTAGCCTGGGAACTTCCATATGCCGCAAGTGCAGCCCTAAGAAGAAAAACATAAATAACTTTAAAAAATAAAATTATTCCATAAACATCAGTCATTTTAATAACAAAGCATTTTAGTGCAAAAAAAAAAAAAAAGCATCATTACTATGTTCCAGCTAGGAACAAACACAGAGACACTTGTTCAGTAGCAAAGATATCTGAAAACTAAATGGGTGGAGTTCTCAGGTAGCCTAATGGTTAAGATTTGGTGGTGTCACTGCTGTGGCTTGGGTTTGATCCCTGACCTGGGAATTTCCACATGTTGCAGGGGAGGTCAAGTTCCATCTTTCCCAAATTAAATAAAGGATATAACATACAAAAGGAAAAAGAAAAGAAAAGTCAGTTGGAAAATCAACAAGTGAATGGGTAAACCGTGGTATACTCATAAATCAAACTACTGTCTACTAAAAAAAAAGGAATGGTCTACCAGTACACACGGAAACAGGGATGAATTTCAGAAACATGCTGAAATAAGAAAGACCCAAAAGAGTTAAGTTTATGATACTATTTATATGAAACTCTAGCAAAGACAACTGCTATCTACAGTGATGAAAGGCAGATCAGTGGCTACTTGGGCCAGGGGTGGGTAGCAAGAGGCACAAAGGGATGTTCTGGAGTGAAGGAAAGGTTCTACATGCCAACTGTGGGAACAGCCACACAGGAGTATTGAATTTCCAAAACTCACTTTATAACTTAAACTGTCTCTTATTGTACATAAATTATACCTCAATAAGAGTGATTTCTAAGAAGTCAATGAGCAGCGTGAGATCCGTTAGGTGAGCAAGGAATGAAGAACAGAGGTCTACACATGGACCCAACCAGACCATAAGACCCCCCACCTGCTCCCATGCTCCCCAACCTGGCAACCACATATCTAGCCACACTCGACTCCTCTGAGGTCAGCTCTCTAGTCTGTTGCTCTGGCTTCCAGGATCTCTGCTTCTGCTGTTTTCTCTGCCACACTTGTCGTAGTGCCCACCTGTCCTTTCATTCTGAGTTGATGCTGCCTCCTCCAGGAGGTATCCTTTCATCCTCCAGTCTGAGCTAATGAGCCACTGTAGGTGCTCCCAAGGCACCATCTACGACACTTCCCTCTTGCAAGACATCACCACATGCTGTCCAGGAAAGACATAATTACGTATCAGTATTCTCCGTTCAACTGAAGTCCTCTGAGACAGATATTGTTTCCATTCCCCATCTTTAGTATCTGGCATTCAACAAATTTCCATAAAAAAAATTTTCTTTTTTTATGAGGAAAAGAAGACAGGAGGACGAAAGCCTCTCAGAGGCAGAACCAACAGGAGGCGCGATGTCAGCAGTTATCACTATCCCCTGAAAGTGCGCTGGCTGGCTAACATACTTGTCTGCAATCTCATATAAGTTATCTAGACTTATTGTTAAATTCAGAATTTATTTTGTAACTACATGATAGTTCCATTCCACTGGATTCCAGTACTTCTACATGGAGGACAAGACTTTGAATGTTCTTTAATGTTCTCTATCCCCTACCCTTCTCCAGCCCACCACTCCATCTATGAGAGAACATGCAGTGGAAACCCAGTAGATTTTCTTCAGGAATAAATGAGTTACAATCCTACCTTCAGTTATTCTTAAGCCCAGAGGCTCTTCTCTGGGCCACCACCAAAGTAGACTGATGCAAAGAAACTCCCAGAGCAATCCAAGTGTACACACTCACTTACTACAAAAAGAAAACTGGTCAGGCAAAACAGGTTTCCAACTAGCACATTCCAGGATAAGATGAGCAAATATACTTTGAAAAGGTATCAAGTACTTAAAAAACACCAGTATGAACATCTACAGGTCATAAGGCAAGATGCTGACCCATCTTTTCAAGAAAACATGACATCATTTTTTGGGGGGCCACACCCACAGAATATGGAAGTTTGTGGGCCTAGGATCGAATCTGTGACCTACGCCACAGCTGCAGCAATGCTCAGTTCTTAACCCACTGTGCCAGGATGGGGATCAAGCCTGTGCTGTCACAGATCATTAACCCACTGTGCCACAAAGGGAACGCTGATCATTATTTTCTTGATAACTTTTTTCTTTCTACTATCACCCTTTTTAACAGAATAATGTTATAATAAAAAGCTGGTGCTCCAAATATTGCAAAATAACTTAAGGATTAATTTTGAGCAACACATTGTTTCAGAATCATTTTGGAAATTCTTGGATATGTTTTCTAAGTGGAGATTTTATCACTGCAGTTCTCAAATGACTATCTCAGGAGCTTTCAATATATTGTGAAGCTTAAGTTTTTCAGGAGTCAAGAAATCACTTTAAATTATCATTTCCAAAGTCAATTACCTCCCATGGCATGCATTAAATAGAAAAGCTGAAAATACACTTACTGAACTAATAAATAAATCATACAAAAGAAATCATCAATTAAACTCATCAGCAGGAGAATTAAAGACTTTGACAAACTTAGCTAAGAAACTATACCACCAAATATATAGAAGAAGCCTAAATTTTAATATACTAATTTTGAAATCATTGGATAAGTTACTAAGAAATGCAGAATTCCAGAAAAATTTCAAACAGAAGTACTTCGTCACATCAGTCACCTGGCAGTCCGTAATGAAAGGGCTGACTAGAATGTGGTGATATTAATCAAACAGAACTCAAATCTTACAGTGAAATCTGAGTATTCACGTTTCTAAACTTCCCACCTGCTCAGGGGCCTTTACCCTTGCTTCCCTCCTTCCTTTCTGCAACACGATCATCACAGTAGCTTCTATTTTAGTAAACACTTACGTGCCAGACACTCTACTAAACGTGCAGCATGCCTTATCTTATTTAACACCTATAAGAGTACTACCAAAAGTAGATACCATGGGAGTTCCCTTCATGGCTCAGTGGTTAAAGAACCTGACTAGGATCCCTGAGGATGCGGGTTCGATCCCTGGCCTTGCTCAGTTGGTTAAGGATCCGGTGTTGCTGTGAGCTGTGGTATAGGTCGCAGACGTGGCTCAGATCTGGCATTGCTGTGGCTGTGGCGTAAGCTGGCAGCTATAGCTCTGATTTGATCCCTAGCCTGGGAGCCTCCATATGCTGCAGAAGCGGGCCTCAAAAGACAAAAAAAAAAAAAAAGTATATACCATGGCCATTCCTATCCCCACAGAAGAGAAACTAAAATTGTAACAAAAAAAGTAACAGTAACAACAACAACAAAAATCAAGTTGAAACTGTGTTATTTAACACCAATCTTAACTCACCACCTAATCATTCATCATCTAAATTTCTCATCACTATCTTGAAGGACATCTAAAATTTACTGCAGGAGTTCCCTTGCAGGGCAGCAGATTAAGGATATCTGGTTTTGTCACTGCAGTGGCTCAGGCCGCTGCTGTGGTGAGAGTTTGATCCCTGGCCCGGAAATTTCTACACGCTGTGGGCATGGGCAAAAAATAAAAAATAAACCGCATTGTAATTCACACTGTCTTAAAATTATTGCTCATTTATCTTAATGAAATGTAAAATCATCAGTTGATTATAAAGAGAGCTTAATAAAATTACTAGTGCAAGCTCATTTTTACTATAATACAACATAGAAACATTGTTTCCACAACATTTTCTAAGTTGGAATAGTGGATTTAATTGTACTTTTGTTGTACTGAATACTAGTCTTTATACGTGTGTGTGTATGTATATACACACATACACATATAAAACAAAATTGTTCTAAAATTTTTATGTAATACTTGATTAAAATTTTTATGTAATACTTAATACGGCAACTGATTGTAATAGCAATTTCATGTGAAGGTCACAATGCAGAATTAAAACCAGTGCTGCACACTTAAGTATGTACTCAAATTGAGTTCATGAAGTTATTTGTGAGGGATGAGAAGTGGGAAAGGAGGCAAGAAATACACACATAAGATAAACAAGAAGTGAGTGCTCATTTTAAAGTCACCAACTCCCAATGATTATCAGCCATTTTTCCAAGACTAAACTAGGAAGTTAGGGGTCAGGATTAAATAGTTGGAGTTACCTATACATTTTACTGGTCCAGCAGATTTTTTTTTTGATCATTATGATCAAAATAAATCATTATGAATCATGGGAGGATGGAAATATGTGGTGGCGAAGGGAGAGAGGAGGTTGGACAGAGAAAAGCTATTGAAGCAAAAGAGCCAACGACATGGCAGAGCTCAGCCTCATCTGCTCAAGGCTTGCAAGATCTCCTAAGAACTCCCCTTAGCAGTGTCTGCAGCTATGACTCATTACTGATTAAGGGGAGTGAGGGTCCAAAAGACAGGCTAGAGTACTTTCTGTACTCAAAGTTTTTCAAATGCCCCCTATCACTCATTCAGTTAAGGAACAGCCAGAGAAGGCAGATTCATTCAGCATTACCCTGGTAGGAAAATTCTAAGACGGCCACCAAAATTCCCACCCCCTGGATTACACACCCTGTATTTAAAATGATTTCTTAAAATTTCACATGAAAATATATTATTTTAAAGTCAGTCCTTTTTTCCCCATAATGCCATAAGTAAACTTAATTTTAGAGACATTATAAATGTCATTCTCAATACGGTCAATTTTTATCAATCTTCAAAAAAGATTTACTGTAAATGTACCTCAAACTGTCAAGGATATCCTTCCTCCAAAGAAATACATTAATCACACTTTAAACATTTTTTAAAGAGTTTTCATGGTCAAAGACAATACATTAAAATATCCTTGCTTGTTAGTATCTGACTGAATTTTTTAGCATCTCAGTATATTTAGTATATTCTCCACAGGGACTGAAAATGAAAACCAGTTTATGTAGAAAATGAGATGAAAGCATTGTCTTTAAATTGCTTGACAGATGACTTAAACACAAAATAAACTGGCTTATAGCTTTATTATTAATCTAGGGATCAAAGACAAAAAAAAAAATGACCTTAACAGCTTTATTATTAATCTAGGGATCAAAGGCAAAAAAAAAATGACTGCAACATTAAAGACAACTAGCCTTAAACAGAATTAACTAGGGAGGGAAAACTTAAACACACACACACACACACACACACACACACACACACAACAGTGATATAGCATATTTGATCACTACAGGAAGGTGGCACCTATTAGGTATCAAGTGTTTGATAATGACCAATTAAGGAGTTCCCGTCACAGCTCAGCAGAAACAAATCTGACTAGGAACCATGAGGCTGCAGGTTTGACGCCTGGCCTTGCTCAGAGGGTTGAGGATCTGGCGTTGCCATGAGTTGTGGTGGAGGTCACACACAGGCTGTGGTGTAGTCCAGCGGCTGTAGTTCCAGTTCCACCCCTAGCCTGGAAAACCTCCATATGCCCAGGGTGCAGCTCTAAAAAGCAAAAAAAAAAAACAAAAAACCCACAATTAAGATGCCATGTTTTAATAAACTTATGTCCAGACAGAACCACCAAAGCCCTTAGAGGAGGGCAGATTTGCCTCTTTCATTTATTTCCAGAGTCTAGTAAAATAATTTTCTCTTCCCCCATTTTTCCATCAGTGGCTTTATCTTTTTGCAAATTTCATAAAATTAATTAAATGCCATTTAAGCAGTTATTACACTCTTAATTAGAATATGCTTTTTTTTTTTTTGGTCTTTTTGTCTTTTTGGGACCTCACCTGCAGCATAAAGAAGTTCCCAGACTAGGGGTTGAATCAGAGCTGCAAATGCTAGCCTATGTCACAGCCACAGCAGCTCAGGATTGGAGCCGCATCTATGACCTACACCACAGCACACAGCAACACCAGGTTCTTAACCCACTGAGTGAAGCCAGGGATCAAACCCATGTCATCATGGATTCTAGTGGAGTTCATTATTGCCGAGCCACAATGGGAACTCCAGAATATGCTCCTTTCTGAATCAAGAGTTCTGCTTTATGAGAGCTCGTTAACATTACGTAACACAAATTTCAATATTCAAATATTTTAAAGTATGCAATATATTTTTATAATAAATTGAGCTATATATGTTAAAAGTCCAAGATCTATTCAACATCAATTGATGACAGAGAAGATTTTACTTACATTTGAAATAGCTATAGCATTTTTATCGTAGTACTTCTTCTTTTCATACTTATCTCTGATGAAAAATTCCACTGCTCTGAAAACAAATAACTTAAGGAAAAGCATAGATTCAGTGACATGTGGACTCCCCTTTATTCATTCCTCACCACAAAGCCTAGACCTTCAATTCAATTTTCCTACTCCTTCGTCTGTACTTTCCTCATACACTATTTCTGTAACTGAATTCTGTAACCTACTTTTCCTTCTGCCAAAGAGTCTGTCTCTTTCAGGAAACTTTCCCCATTCAACAAAAGCACTTATCCCAATTCTAAAAAGAAAAGTAACCACATTTTTCAATTCCACCAAAATCCTCAGCCTTCCACACCCATTCAACTCCGAATTCAACTAAGGTTAATATTGGATTTTCAGTATATAAGTAAAGAAACTAATACCCATGTAGTAACCGCAGCATACCAGACACTGCTGTCCATAGTTTTTTTCCTTTAACCTTTCCTCAATGCAGTAATGTGCATATTATGACTTCCACATCATAGATGAAGAATCATCAAACTTGGAAAAACTAAACAATTGTGATTTCAAGACTTATATCCTTTCCCACCATACCTGGCTGCCTCTGACTGTATTAGAGAGATTTCCTGTGTATTAGAAGAATGGTGGCCATTTTTTTCCTTCAAAACTTCTAGAAATGAAGAAGTCAAGAAATTAAAACTAAAATTAGTACTACTTAATATTCTGAAGTTGGCAGAACTAGCCTTCCCTGTTACTAGAGTAATTCACTTCTAGTTAGGCTCAAAAGTTCTGAGTTATCTGACACAGATCACTTCTCCCAGTCAACCACACCCTGATCGTATTTCACTAAAATGGTACTTGCTTCCATCAGGGACCTTTATATATATGATTTACAATGTTGCACTAGTTTTGGGTGTACAGAAAAGTGATTCTCACACACACACACACACATTATTTTTCAGTCTTTCCCAAAACAGCTTATTACAGAAAATTAAGTAGTTTCCCTTACTATACAGTATGTCCTTGTTGCTTATCTATTTTCTATATAGTAGTGTGCATATATTAATCCCAAACTCCTAATTTATCCTTCTCCACCAGCTTTCCCCTTTGGTAACAGTTTAAGTTTTTGTTTTCGAAACCTGTGAATCTGTTTGTTTTGTAAATAAGTTTATTTGTATCATTTTTAAAATTAGATTCCACATATAGTGACATCATATGGTATTTTTGCCTGACTGACTTTACTTAGCATGTTAATCTCTAGGTCCATCCATGTTGCTGCAAATGGCATTATTACATTCTTTCTATGGCTGAGTAATATTCCATTGTATAATGTACCACATCTTCTTTATCCATTTCTCTGTTGATAGACACTTAGGTTGCTTTCATGTCCTGGCTACTATAAATAGCACTGCAATGACCACTGGGGTGCATGTGTATTTTGGAATTATTTTCTCTGGGTATATGCCAGGAATGGGACTGTTGGATCATATGATAGTTTATAGACCAAATTTTTGGTTTTCTTTTAGTTTTTATTATAGTTCATTTACAATGTTCTATCAATTTCTGCTGTATAGCAAAGTGACCCTTTTTTAAGGAACCTCCATATTGTTCTCTCTCCATAGTTTATACCAATTTACATTCCCACCAACAATGTAGGAAGGTTCCCTTCTCTCCACATCCTCTCCAGCATTTATTGATTACAGACTTTTTGATGATGGCCATTCTGAAAGGTGTGAGGTAATACCTCATTGTAGTTTTGATTTGCATTTCTCTATTAGTAATGTTGAGAATCTTTTCATGCGCTTTTTGGCAATCTGCCTTCTTTGAAGAAATCTCAATTTTAAATCTTCTGCCCATTTTTTGATTGTTTTTTATATAAAACATGAAATGGTTTGGAGAGTAACACTTTGTATGTTGCTTCATTTGCAAATATTTTCTCCCATTTTCTGGGTTATCTTTTCATTTTGTTTATGGTTTCCTCTGCTGTGTAAAAGCTTTTAAGTTGAATTTAGGTCTCATTTGCTTATATTTGTTTTTATTTTCATTATTCTAGGAGGTGGATCCTAAAAGATATTGCTGCAATTTATGTCAAGGAGTTCTGCCTGTTTACATCTGAGAGATTTATAGCATCTGGCCTTAAATTTAAGGTCTTTAACAAATTTTGAGTTTATTTTTGTGTACAGTGTTGAAGAATGTTGCAATTTCACTCTTTTATATGTAGCTATTCAGTTTTCCCAGCACCAATTATTGAAGAGATTGTCTTTTTCTCCACTGTATATTCTTGCCTCCTTTTTCATAGATTAATTAACTACAGGTGTGTGGGTTTATTTCTGGGCTTTCTATCCTGTTCTACTGAACTATGTGTCAATACCATACTGTTTTGATGACTGTAGTTTTGTAGGATAGTCTGAAGTCAGAGAGACTGATTTCTTCAGCTCCATTTTTCTTTCTTAGGATTGCTTTGGCTTTTCGGGGTCCTCTTTGTTTCCATACAAATTTTAAAATTCTTTGTTCTAGTTCTGTGAAAAATGCCACTGGTCATTTGATAAGAACTGAGATGAAATCTGCAGATTGCCTTGGGGAGTACTGTCATTTTGACAATATTGATTCTTCTAATCCAAGAACATGGCACATCTTTCCATGTTTTTGTATCATCTTCGATTTCTCTCATCAGCATCTTAGAGTTTTCAGAGTAATTTTGCCTCCTTAGATAGATTTATTCCTAGGTATTTTACTCTTTTGATGCAATGATAAATGGGATTGTTTTCTTAATTTCTCCTTCTGATCTTTCATTGTTAGCATATAGGAATGCAAGAAATTTCTGTGTATTACTTTTGTATCCTGCAACTTTCCTGAATTCACTGATGAGCTCTAGCAGTTTTCTGGTAGCATCTTTACGGTTTTCTATGTAGAGTATCATGTCATCTACAAACAATGACGGTTTCACTCTTTCTTTTCCAATTTGGATTCCTTTTATTTCTTTTTCTTCTCTGCTTCATGAGGGATTCTTAACTTTATTTTTTAATAACATGAACCCCTTTGACAGTCAACTAAAACCTGTGGACTTTTTTCTGAGACAGTGATTTTAATTCATAAAGTAAAATAAACAGAAACACAAAGGAAATGAAATACAATAAAATACAATCTCTCTGTGAATCCCCAGGTTAAGATATCCTTCCCTTCAAAGAAAGGCCTGAAGCAGTAAAACATTACATTTTCAGTCAATAACTCTCTATTAGAAGTTAAAAAAAGCTCTTTAAATTGACATTTGAGAAAACAGGTAATAGATAGAGCTGAAAACCACTATACAGTGGATATTAAGAGAAAGCACTTAAAGGCAGCCAGGAAAGGCAAGTAAGAAAGACAAGAAATATAAACATTCAATTTATTAAGTAGCTGAATACTTGAAAACCATTTTTAAAGACAACTTTCTATAAATGTGAGTATGTAAAAGGCACTTTATATTAATCTCCTTTTCTCCTCTTAACTTATAAGGTAGGTGCCATTTTACAACTAAAACCAGGCACAGAAAGTTTAAGGCATTCTCTGGTATTTTGTAGTCAAAGGGAGAGCTGTGATTTGAAACCAAGAATGTCTGATATCCACCTTTTCAGAATGTTACTGGTTATCACAAGTTCATTTGTGAATCATTTAATTTCTGCTAA
This sequence comes from Catagonus wagneri, assembly GCA_004024745.2. Lineage (NCBI taxonomy): Eukaryota > Metazoa > Chordata > Mammalia > Artiodactyla > Tayassuidae > Catagonus > Catagonus wagneri. The sequence continues at coordinate 4,131,910 of PVHT020000078.1, read as the reverse complement.
TGAAAATAAAAGCTTTAAAATCTAGAGAGGACTGTCAAATGTGGAGGACACCTATTTTAAAAGTAGCCTTGGAAACCCTTTCAAGTGAAAGGACCCAGAGCTGTCAGAAGGCTGATTATTAAAAGATATGTGAACATTTTGGCAGTCAATACCAAAAAATTACCAAAACACACCATAATTTGTATAAAATGCAACAGTGCTATTTTACTTCAGTTACTTCACAAGTAAATTGGAAAATGTTAAGTTGACACGATTGTAGAAATTCATGTTCAGTATCACATTTTAATTTTTTTAACAGGAAAAGTGAAACAATCAAAAAAGCTGGCCCTCTGGAGTTAATGAATCCGACTAGGAACCATGAGGTTGCGGGTTCGATCCCTGGCCTTGCTCAGTGGGTTAAGGATCTGGCGCTGCCGTGAGCTGTGGTGTAGGTTGCAGACGCGTCGCTGTGGCTGTGGTGTAGGCTGGCAGCTGTAGCTCCGATTAGACCCCTAGCCTAGGAACCTCCATATGCCACGGGTGTGGCCCTAGAAAATGCAAAAAGACAAAAAAAAAAAAAAAAGGTTTGCCCTTTGGATGAGATGTATGAATGTGTTATGAATAATTTTCATTATAGAGACAACTATTTACTTTCACGAAAGAAAAAAGAATTTACTTATTAGGTTGATAACATTTTCATTCCAGAGGATATGAAATATATTTATTGTTTAAAAAATTGTACAGTATTTTTAAAACAGTAATTATATTTACTTTTAGATATAAACATTATATAACATACATTATGTATATAGTTATTTCTTAACTAAAGAAAATTTCTGGAAATCTAAATTCTTAAAGTAAAATTTTCATGTTTAAATATTTTGGAGGAGAACACAGGATATTGTCCCTTCTAAAAGAAACAATAACCTATTTTGGATATTGTTTAAAGTATACTATATATTAAAGCTTGTAAAGACTTTTAATACCCTCGTTTAAGTAATGTTTATGACAACGAAAAGATCACTGTTTATCACCAAAAATCACTATTAAAGAGAAAACTCATTAAGAGTGAAAACACAGTATGGAGTTCCCGCTGTGGCACAGTGAATTAGGAACCTGACTACAGTGACTCAGGTCACTGCAGAGGAGCAGGTTGGATCCCCAACCCAGCACAGTAGATTAAAGGCTCTGGTATTGCTGTAACTGCAGCTCAGATTCAATCCCTGGCCTGGGACTTCCATATGCTGTGGGTACGGCCATAAAAAAATAAAAGTACAGCATATAAAATAATTCACCACCATTGTAAAACTAAAGTATTGAAAACTATGACAGTTTTATAAAGACCAAATTTGAACAAGGTGAACATTTTAAATATACGATTTTTTGGAGTAAAAAAACAATACTAACATCTGATGAAATGATATGTGTGAATTTTCAGAAACAACAGGTATCTGTGAAATCTTAATTTATACTCAACATATTTTATATAAATCATTCAAATATAACTGATCCAGTTTGTGCTTATGATAAACAAAAACCCTCTCAGAAACTAAGCATTAAGCAATTCTTAAAAATTATGAAAGTTGATGTTTTTCGATGATATAAAAAAATGTAAATTAAATAAGGCATGACAATATACTAGTACATTCCTAATTATTAACATAAAATAGTACTTTTGAAAAAGCTAACAAAGCACACCACAAAGTGACTTTTTATTTATTTATTTTTTTAGGTCTACAACCTCTACCGTATTTTTTTTTTTTTGCCTTATATCTGGTTTACAGATTTCTGTCAAATTTTCCAACTGCACCACGTGGTGACCCAGTTACATGTACATATATGGATTTGTCACATGTGATTAGACATAGTTCCCTGTGCTATACAGCTGGATCTCCTTGCTTTTCCATCACCAAAGTACTAGTTAACCCCATTCCCTCCCAGCCCCTCCCCCACCCCCTTGGCAACCACAAGTCTGTTCCCCAAGTTTGTGATTTTCTTTTCTGCTGCAAGGTTCATTTCTGCAGTATATTAGACTCTAGTGATGAGAGATATCATATGGCATCTGTCTTTCTCCTTCTGACTTGCTTCACTCAGTATGAGGGTCTCTAATTCCATCCATGTTCCTGCAAATGACATTATTTTATCCTTTTTTATGGTTGAATAGTATCCCATCATGTATATATACATATTCCTAATTCAATCATCTGTCGATGGACATTTGGGTTGTTTCATGTCTTGGCTATTGTGAATAGTGCTGCAATGAACATGAGGGGGCATGTGTCTTTTTCAAGGAAATTTCTGTCTGGATATATGCCCAAGAGTGGGATTGCTGGGTCATATGGTAGTTCTATGTAGAGTTTTCTAACGTACCTCCATACTGTTTTCCATAGTGGTTGTACCAGCTTACATTCCCACCAACTGTGCAGAAGGGTTCCCTTTTCTCCACACCCCCTCCAGCATTTGTTGTTTGTGGACTTGTTAATGATGGCCATTCTGACTGGTATGAGGTGGTATCTCATGGTAGTTTTGATTTGCATTTCTCTAATCATCAGTGATGTTGAGCCTTTTTTCATGTGCTTGTTGACCATCTGTATATCTTCTTTGGAGAAATGTCTATTCAGGTCCTTTGCCCATTTTTCAATGGGGCTGCTGGCTTTTTTGTGGTTGAGCTGCATCAGTTGTTTGTATATTTTAGAGATTAAGCCCTTGTCAGTTGCATCATTTGAAACAATTTTCTCCCATTCTGTAAGTTGTCTTTTAGTTTTCTTTTTGGTTTCCTCTGCTGTGCCAAAGCTTGTCAGCTTGATTAGGTCCCATTGGTTTATCTTTGCTCTGATTTCTGTTGCTTTGGGAGACTGACCTGAGAAAACATTTGCAAGGTTGATGTTGGAGAATGTCTTGCCAATGTTGTCTTCCAGGAGTTTAATGGTGTCTTGTCTTATATTTAAGTCTTTAAGCCATTTAGAGTTTATTTTTGTGCATGGTGTG
>PVHT020000078.1:4079839-4127943 GCA_004024745.2 Catagonus wagneri | reverse complement strand
TTCATTGATTTACATGCAGCTGTCCAAGTTTCCCAGCAAAGCTTACTGAAAAGACTTTCTTTTTCCCATTTGAAGTTCTTGCCACCTTTGTCAAAGATCAATTGGGCGTAGGCGTCTGGGTTTATTTCTGGGGTCTCTATTCTGTTCCATTGGTCCGTATGTCTGTTTTGGTACCAGTACCATGCTGTCTTGATTACTGCGGCCCTGTAATATTGCCTGAAGTCTGGGAGAGTTATGCCTCCTGCTTGGTTTTTGTTCCTCAGGATTGCTTTGGCAATTCTGGGTCTTTTGTAGTTCCATATAAATTTTTGGATTGTTTGTTCTAGTTCTGTGAAGAATGTCATAGGTAATTTGATAGGGATTGCATTGAATCTGTAGATTGCTTTAGGTAGTATGACCATTTTTACAATATTAATTTTTCCAGCGCATGAGCATGGAATATCTTTCCATTTCTTTGTATCTTTTTGATCTCCTTGATTAATGTTTTACAAAGTGACTTTTCATTTTATTTTTTTTTAATTTTTATTTTTTTGTCTTTTTGCCTTATCTAGGGCTGCACTCGTGGCATATGGAGGTGCTCAGGCTAGGGGTCTAACAGGAGCTGTAGCCGCCAGCCTACGCCACAGCCAAAGCAACGTGGGATCTGAGCCGTGTCTGCAACCTACACCATAGCTCACGGCAACGCCAGATCCTTAACCCACTTAGCGATACCAGGGATCGAACCCACAACCTCATGGTTCCTAGTCAGATTCATTAACCACTGAGCCACAACGGGAACTCCCAAAGTGACTTTTTAAAATCACTTCACAGTCACCTGTTTAAGAACATAATACATGTATCATATGGTCTTTATATATTTTTGTACAAAGTCCCAAATGCAAGCCAATTCTTCACTGTTAATTCATCTAAAGAAACAACATTTTAGTCCAGGGGTCAGCAAACTTTATCCTAAGAGGTCATTTAGTAAATATTTTAGGTTTTATGGGACAATTGGCCTATGTTGCAACTAGTCACTTCTACATCTGTAGCTATAAAGCAGCACAGAAAACTTATAAATGAACGGGTATAGCTATGTTCTAATAAAACTTTACTTACAAAACGAGGAGTTAGCTCATGGGCCTGTAGTCACTGAGAGGAGCTAGCTCATGGGCCTGTAGTCACTGATTCCTGAATTCTATTTTGACATCAGAGGGAAAGAAACAGCCAAACTAGATTTTTAGAGGGTCTCTGTATCTGGACACTGTCTAGACAATGTAAAGGATTTTCAAGGGAAATCTGACAATAATTTTGCATCACATGCTAACTGTAGCACTAATTCTCAAATAAGACGTTCTCAATTGTACACCCTCATTTCTAGGCACTTGTTATTTAACTGGCAGTTACTGTGACCTTGAAGCTAGCTGGTCTCCTGAAGCTATACCTAGCTAGATATGAAAAAACAATAATAATACTCCATCTCACAAAGCTGTTGAGAGCACTCGGGAAAATATATATAAAGCACTCAGCACGTATCGAACAAACAGTAAGGATTCAAAAATGAAGTTAGCTTTTCTTTTCATATAACTTGGTGTCTCAGTCTCACCTTTAAAATGTTGCTAATGCTAGAATGCACTTCCCAGGACTGCTGTTAGAATTACACAAGCTAGTGTAAGTAAAGAACTAAGAACAGTATGCGCACAGAGTACTATTTAACTTTTAGCTCTCACTATCAACAGATGTCTTCTGACAGGCAGATCTTTTAAACATAGGGTCCACAGTAGAGGAGGAGACAGACAAGTACTGGGTTATGGGCTATGATGGTTTGCATATCATCAACTTTAAACAGATGAGCAAATAAGAAATGTCAACAAAAGAACCAGTAAATTTGGAATCAGGAAGTACTTATCTTCATTTTCCAGTCTCCAGGTGCCGTTATGAGACAAAAGGACTTAATCATACTGATAGAGATCAATGATACAACCGCCCCCAAAGTCAGGTATAAAACAGTAATATTTTCAGTAAATCAAGGAATATATTAATAACAATTCGAGTTTAGATGGCTGATTTGGGATTTAGTAAACAAATCACAAAATACCCCAGGAATATTCCCCATGCCTATGGTTACAAAACGTTTCATACAGTACTCTCAACTGTCACAATCTTCAAAACTAAGAGAGAGTTAACTGTAATCCAAAAAAGGTTAATAATACTGTGTGTTTTATCTTTTCACATGTATTTATTTGTATTTTAAGATTTTTTTCCTTTCTTTAAAGATGCCATTTAAAAGACAATTAAATTAATACCTATTCTCAAGAACAAAATCTTCCAGCTCCAGATACACACCACTGACAGCAGCAAAATTTTCAAAAGCTCCAAGGAGAAGAACTGCTGATTAGCTCTGGTGCATAACAGACTTCATGGAACTGAAGTAATTAAGTTTTTAGATAAGATGAAATATCCTAATAATGAAAAGCTTAATGTAAAGCTTTATCACTTGTCACGCACTAGTACAAGCAGCCTATAATTAACCACATCCCACATGAGAAATTACACTTTCACAGCAGCATTTGCCTAACTTTTGTAAACTGTAAAGCTTTTAAAAGTGACAAATCTTGTTAAGAATGCATTGAGGTCCCATATTAGGGAGTTGTATTCAGTTTGGTTCTACTTGCCTCTAGGGATGAGACAACTGTACTTAAATCAATACAAGTGTAGAGATGGCTTTTCAAAGAGCACTGAGCTTCAGATTCGTGAAATAAAGAAAAGGCACTGGTTTTCTTACTTAGTTTCCCTAATAAAAGCTCCAAATCACAATGTTTCATAATTAAAAGAAGGGATAAAAGTGATAGAGCTGTGATAACTACGGTAAAAAAATTTTTTTGAAGACTACAGTATTACATTAGATATAGAGGCTGGTCTCATGGTCCAAGAGATGTCATTTCACACTCTTATTGCTAGTAGTCACCTGTCTTAAATTTGTTTAGACAAAATCTCTCTTTAAGTAGTTTCTGAAAACCTTATAGTATCTTTTTGTAAACAGCAAAGCCTATACCTCATATGAATATGACCATAATTTGCAAATGCTTTACAAGTAACATTTATCTTGAAAACTCAAATAAATATGCTCAAGCTAACAAAAGCAAAGACACATATAATCCAAGAGCCTGACCTGAAGCATACTAGGTATTCAGTGACATCTTCACCTAACCTTACAATCTTAGGACTCAAAGGTGACAACACTGACTTTACTCACCCTCATTAGTTAAGTACTATCAAGTGTCCTTCTACAGGAGGAATGTCTGGAGGCTTTGGGAAGTTTCTTAACTGCTCTTTCAGCATCCCACCCTCTGTCTACCAAAAATAAAAAACAGTATGCTGAGTTGTTTTTCAAATTAAAACAATGTACATAAAATGCCAAGCTCTGTGGATGGCAAACCCTTATCAGGCAGGAAAACTGCTGTAGTTGTTGCTTCCAACACTGTATCTTCACTGTATTAAAGGCCAAAGACTTACTGGTACCTGACACCAGTTTATTATGAAAATCTCACCTCTCCTGCAATGTTTAGCTAAGGACCAAATATTTAAAGACACATCGGTATAAGATACCAGAAGAAAGAACGCACTGCCCCTTTAATCCTCTACTTCTCTTAGGTTCGCCATAAAATGAATAGTGATCACTTACAAAATGGTATTCCTACCAACATGTACAAATGGTGCAAACACGAGGACACCAAGGTGCTGTCTCCCTGGATATCTTCAAGGCTCTGTCAAAAACAACATGGAATCACGCTGATAATTAAGTATCTTGGAAACTACCTGCAACCATCAGGTACCACATAAAGGATACTACCCCAACTAGAATAACCTGAAGTACTTTACCCAAAGTCCCAAAGCCCAATTCACACCAATCCAACTCTCCCCCTGACCCACACACAAACACATACACACAAACTTCCCAAAAAGAGATTTTTCAGTTTGAGGGATTATATGTCAACTCAGGCTCGGGAGTGAGGAGCAGAAAAAGGAATAACCTAGTACAACCAGCAAGCAGTTGGTAAAAACCTCCTCAAACATGCTTTGTCTGCTCTGGTATTTCCTTCTACTATGCTCTGTTCCTCAGGGTCCTGCCCTATGCTCTCATCTTTCAGAGAAAGAAAACAGCATTCCCAAAAATAGAATAAATGACCACTGCCCTAGGTAAATATAACTTTACCAACAATTTCTCTGTCACCTACAAGTAACATCGTATTTCCTGCTTTCTTGTAGGGTCCAGGCTCCTGTTTTTATGTACGTGTCCAATAGACCTTCATCCTTCCAAAGTAATGCTTCACTGTCTTCAACCTGTAACCCTTAAACCCTCACCCGGCACTGATTCCTTCCCCCGATAAATAAGTTTACCTCACTCATAGAACCTAAGCCATGAGATCAAGCGTCATCTCAAGAGTCCTCCCTGGAAACAAAGCCAGTCTTAACCTAACCCAGCTTGCTCCTGCTTTCCCAATTCCTTCCTACCTCCAAATCCCCACCTGCCCATTCTCAGTTCTACCACATAACGAATGCCTTCCTCACTGCTCATCTACATCTCAAGGCTATATACTGGATCCCACATGGCCTCTCTGACTCCATGCTCTCCTCTGACTCATCTTCCTCATAGGAGAAATTTATGTCTCTATTGCTTCTCCCGCTTCAAAACCCTTAATGGCTTTTCAAATTCTTCAACCATTTGGGCCAGTAAAATGTGGTCCGTCCTGCTCTATGATAGTGAAAACCCTTTACAATCTGTAAAATGAGCTTCTTCTGCCACTTGCCCCATAAAACTTCAATCTTGTCACATCAAAACTTTAAAATGTCATATGTCCTCACACCTTCATACTTCTGCTCACACAATTTTTTATGCCTGAAATGTGCCACCCACTCTTACCCTAGGAGCTTGCTATAAATAAAAATAGCCTCAGATATCAGATTGTTAAATTTGTGGAAGGAGGTGAGGGAAGCAGAAACAGAAAAGGCCAAATACTGACTTTCTGAATATAACTGAAAAGGTTTCCACACAAATATGAAAGAAAAAAAAAATATATATATATATATAATGACATATAATGGCCTTGTATCTGTGTGAGAAAAGATCAACTTTCTTCATTATTTCATCATACAGACTATTTTAGTATACAAACGGGTAATACATAACTGACCTTTAAGAAAGTACATTATATTACCAAATATCACCTCTGGATAAAATCACAAATACCTACAATCAATTAGATAATCTTATTTTGATGAGCTACTTTCTCAAACTCTAATACGAGTTTGAGAAATCCTGTAAAGTCAAATGATTTATTTTAAACATGTGAAAACATCCTGACTAAAATGCCTATGAGAAGATATTCTATTCATTCATTAGGGCATATGTAAAAAGCAAACACAGTTGTGTGACCTATCACATAGATGGAAGGTCAGCACTAATTAGCCTAAACTACTCCAGCACATCCATTTCCACCAAATATGTGATTTATCTGATAATGCACAAATGTCAAATTGCTTCACATAAGCATAATTACTACATAAAAGTGATAAGAGCAAACCTCTCAAATGATTTTTTAAATATACTTAAGATGTTCACAAATCAAATCTCTGAATTTAATAGTCTCAAATAATAAACAACATATACTATCCAATCAAGAGTTGGAGATCAATCAAGAAGAACCAGTTACATTTTACACTTAAAAATAAGTACATAAAAATAGCACCATGAGGAATCATGAGGTTGCAGGTTTGATTCCTGGCCTTGCTCAGTAGGTTAAGGATCCAGCGTTGCCGTGAGCTGTGGTGTACGTTGCAGATGCGGCTCGGATCCCGCGCTGCTGTGGCTGTGGCGAAGGCCAGCAGCTACAGCTCCTGTTACACCCCTAGCCTGGGAACCTCCATATGCCGCGGGTGCGGCCCTAGGTAAGGCAAAAAAAAAAAAAAAATACTATGTAGATCGTGTATTGCCAGTTCTATTAAAAACTTACCACATACAAAGCACAGTTCACAGCAACTCAATTTCTATTTTTAATGAACAACAACACTATGATAAAGTTCACATCCTAAACAGAAACAGTTAAAAATACGAACTATAAAAATGAGCTAAATCTTTTAAAACCCATAATAAAGTAATTTTTTAAGGATACTGATCTGTCTGTGGCCTTCGAAAGTTCTCTGGAAGATTGGCTTCATACAGTAGTCTTGCTTTAGTATTTCCCATATCTTGCATGCACTGAAACAAAAAAAAGTCAAATATTTTCATTACTCATATAAACCTTAAAACCAATTCCTATACACACACATATACAAACAGCATTTATCATTTTCCATATATATTCTTCTCTTTAGAAAAACTTTTTTTTTTTTTTTTCCAGGCTGCACCTACAGCATATGAAGTTCCCAGGCCAGGGGTCATATCAGAGCTGTAGATGCCAGCCTACGCATAGACATGCAGGATCTGAACTTCGTATGCAACCTACACCACAGCTCACAGCAACACCGGATCCTTAACCCACTGAGCGAGGCCAGGGATCGAATCTGCATCCTCATGGATGCTAGTCAGGTTTGAAACCTGCTGAGCCACAGGGAACTCTCTGAATTTTGTTTTAAACTTCAAAAAAAAATCTTGAGGTTTTCCTGATTTGCAATCAAGATCACAATGGAGAGCAGTTAGAGAGAAACAGCACTGCCCTAGAACTCTAAAGAAGTGGACTCATTTCTTTGAGGTTATTAACCTCTAAGATTCAGCTAAAACCTATGAACCTTCTCCCTACAAAAAAAAAAAAAAAAATCCTCTGCCTAGTCAACAAATTTTACATACAAGTTCAGGAGTTCACAGGAGTCTCCCTAAAGTCTACCAACCTCAAGAGTAAAAACATTGTTAAGAAGGCATAAGATAATTAAACCGGTTAAAGTGATTATTAAGTTTCAGTATCATCTATGAGTAAGGACTAACGAAAGAGCATTTCCAGGATATTCTATTACTTTTGAGATTAAACCAACATTATAAATAAAACATAATTCTATTACTGTTTTAAATTATTTTCATAGAGCTTAAGTTCCTTAAAATGTTTTAACTGATTGAGAGATCTGCTTTTATAATTCCTTTTTTCTCCCTATTTACTAAACACACACCCCAATAAACCTAGAAGATAAGGCACAGCATAACAGATTACTAGATGTTGGCCTTGAGTTGTAGCCCTCAAGTGTACACAGAACCATCTTCACTCAGATATAAAATACAGTGACTTTTCTACCAACTTAATTTTAAGGTCTGCAAAACACTAATATACACTCATTTCTGGATATCTATACCACCCTACTACAACATAAGTATTCTCTCAAGGTAAAAGAGGTTTAAGTCATTCCTTTACAGACAAAGTATAATAATAAAAGGCTGGGAAACATAAGGGATAGTAAAGAGGAAAAAAATGAAAGGTTTTTTGCTATTGAGCTCTGGAGAGAAAAGAGTAGGTCAGAGGGCTCTATTACATCATGAGGCATACTAGCATGAAGTCAGTGTGCAGAGAGCTAATAAGTAATTCTGCAAGTGGGGAGAAAAGCTTAGAAATTTTCAGTACAGCTCACCCTTCCTGAAAAAAGAAAACATGTTTTCCATCTCAAGCATTCAACTGACGCTGCATCTTTGTGCAGTGGTAGGAATTTAAAGCTAGAGATGATCAAGACAAGTAATCATAAAGGCATTAAATGTTTAGAAAGAACTAGACAAAGAACAAAATGTCTCTTAGTTTGCATCTTATCTGCAATGAAGCAAAATGCAACTTAGATACAGCTCGCAGAAACTATGAAAATAAAAAAATCTGAAGTTTCTTACAAGCAAACAAGAGTATACAAATTTTTTTATTAAGACCAAAAACAGTATTTGCTATACATGTCATACCTCACTGATCCAAAGTTACATTTTTCTTCATATTGTAATATTCATGAAGTAGAAATGCATCTCTCAATTGATGGTGTCTTACAATTGATCATTTTTTTCTAAGTAGTCCATAAAATGAAGGTGCTTCCTAAATCATATTATCTTACATTCAACAAATGAACCTTTACTTTTTATATATCTCTTGATTTAATATAGGTGACTGATATTTTATTTCGGAAAAACAAAAAATAATTAGGAATGATGCATACATATACATTATACCAACTTATTTCATTTTGTTCTAGGGATGCTGTCCATCACAAGTAGAAAAAAAGAGGTATAAAAATCTGAAAGGGAGAAGTAATGTAAAATAATGAACCATTTCTACAGGACAGCACTGCCAAAAAATGACTGGATGCAGGTACTGTGTGTGTGTGCGCGTATGCATGAGCGCGCGCGTGTGTCTGTGTTAGCTGGGGTTGGAGGAAACAAGGATCAGGGTGTGTGTGTGTGTGTGTGTGTGTGTGTGTGTGCGCGTGCGTGCGTGTGTGTGTGTGTGTTAGCTGGGGTTGGAGAAAACAAGGATTGATACCATGACAGATGTAGAGAGATTATATCGTATGCAAAAGGAAGATACTAGTAAGCTCACATAATTTCTAAGTTTCTAAAAACCAGAACAGAGCAGGCTGGAAGAAAAGTGCACAATGAAGGTCAGTGGGGATGAAACTGCTGGTCCAGCAAACCAGATATGGGTGGAGCAGGGAAACAACAGGAATCGGCCTTTGAGGAGGAGACAGACTAGCTGTCCTGAGAGTTTGAAGACACTACAAGTATATATTTTCCTATACAGAATACAGGAAAATTTATTCTGCTGGCCCTATAGAACAAATTCTGATAATAGGCAGAAGAAAATAATAAAAATAGCCTAATAGCTACAATAACAAGCAACAGCCTCAATACTCTACATACACAAATAATCTGTATCATCATAAACTGGATACATTAGATATAATATATAAATTGCATCTATAATATATAAATTGCTTATATGTGCCATTTTAAAATTTAAAAACCCTAATTTAGATAATTACCCTAATTTGACAGGAAAGGAAACTGAACTTGCAAATGTTAAGTAACAAGCCCAGACTATTCATCTCCTTGAGTACTGAACTCCTGATAAAAACAGCGTCAGCCATCAGTAGTTTGCTACCTCAGGCTGCATCCACTGGGACTGGGACTATACCATGCAGGACTTTCGAACCCCAGGCTCTTTGCTTCAGAGGTTTGGTTTTCACTTTACACATGAGGAAACAAGCACAAAGAGGTTCTCTACTGGGTTAGGAATTGAAGGAATCATTACAGAGTTGAGACTAGGATCAAGTCTCCTCAATCTCGATCCTTACCTCCACGCACCAGCTAATCAAAATTAAGTACCCAGGAAATTTCGACACAAAATAGAAGAACACTGTAAGTTTTGCCTCCATTGTTAAAACATCATTCCTTGGAGTTCCCGTGTGGCTCAGCAGAAATGAACCTGACTAGAACCCATGAGCACACAGGTTAGATTCCTGGCCTCGCTCAGTGAGTTAAGGATCCAGCATTGCCATAAGCTGTGGTGTAGGGTCACCGATGCAGCTCGGATCCTGTGCTGCTGCAGCTGTGGCATAGGCTGGCAGCTACAGCTCCGATTTGACCCCTAGCTTGGGAACCTCCATATGCCTCGGGTGCAGCCCTAAAAAGACAAAAAAAAAAAAGGTTTCATCTCCTTTTTATATTTTTAGAGCCGTACCTTCTGCATATGTAAGTTTCCAGGCTAGGGGTCGAATCAGAGCTGTAGCTGCCAGCCTACGCCATAGCCACAGCAACGCCAGCTCAGGATCCAAGCCACGTCTGTGACCTACACCACAGATCATGGCAATGACAGATCTTTGACCCACTGAGAGAGGCCAGGGAAGAAACCCGCAGCTCGTGGATAATCGTCAGGTTCGTTTCCACTGGACTACAAAGGTAACTCCTCATTCTATTATTAAAACAGTACTCCTGGAGTTCCCGTGGTGGCGCAGTGGTTAACAAACCCCACTAGGAACCACGAGGTTGCGGGTTCAATCCCTGGCCTTGCTCAGTGGGTTAACAATCCAGCGTTGCCATGAGCTGTGGTGTAGGTTGCAGACATGGCTTGGATCCTGCGTTGCTGGGCCTGCGGCGTAGGCTAGTGGCTACAGCTCCAATTAGACCCCTAGCCTGGGAACCTCCACATGCCGCGGGTGCGGCCCTAAAAAATGACAAAAGGCAAAAAAAAAAAAAAAAGACAGTATTCCTTTTCTTTTAGGGTCTCTCATCCAAAATGCCTTAGGAAAATGCACTGACTGTTAGAAAGGAGAACTTTAACTGCTTATTCTTTTGGCAATTTATGACAAATTTTCCAGAGTTGAGATGAGAGATGATTACCCTCCCCCAAAAGGGGAGGGGGAATAATAAAGGACACATACTTATTTTAAAAGAAAGTTAATTATATATTAATTTTTAATGAGACTTAAGTAATGGGTAATGAACTACCTACCTTAACTCCCACCATCCAGTTCCTATGAATCAAGTCAGATCCTATGTACTATGCACGATTCTAAAACTCTTAAAATTTCCAAATCTATTTTAACTTCTCCAATAGGAGGAATACATGTAATGCTATCAAATAGACTACTAAAAATTCAAAGATCTAACCAATATTGAAAATTCTTTGGCTTTAGAGAAGTCATGTCATTTTCTCTTAATTTTTTTCTTTTCCTCATAGTTTACATATTAAAAAAAGGAGGAAGAGGACCCTGAACTACTTAAGTCAAAGTTTCTATTAAGTTTAAAAAAATTTTTAGAATACTTATTTATTTAACTACAGTTTATTTCAAAATTAGATTTATTAGGAATTCCTGTCGTGGCTCAGTGTAAACGAACCCAACTAGTACCCATGAGGACGCAGGTTTGATCCCTGGCCTCACTCACTGGGTTAAGGATCCAGCATTTCCATGAGCTGCAGTGTAGGCCACAGATGTGGCTCAAATTTGGTGTTGCTGTTGCTGTGACATAGGCTGGAAGGTATAACTCTGATCTGATCCCTAACCCAGGAATTTCCATATGCTGTGGGTGCAGCCCTAAAAAGACAAAAAAAAAAGGTTTTTAAATAAAAAATAAAAATAAAAACAAGTCAAGCATTCAGTGAGCAGAAATGTATTGATATTCTTGACAAACGATTGTAGGAATATATTAAACACAAAATCAAAAATAAATACAAAGTCAATATTCATTTTTGCTTTAAGAAAAATATATTAATATATTGAGGAATAAATGAAATGTGTACTTTGCAGTTATAACAAATGCCATCTAGGTAGAACATATTTAAAAATTAGTATCATTTACTATTCCTATTAAATTCAGTCTGTCCTGATTTTATACATTTTATGATCCTAGAAAGATGAATTTTATATTGTACTTTTTGACTGAAAGATCTTCATCCAAAATCATCACCATCATGATCGCAAAGCAAGGCTTCATCTGGAAATGGTATAATAAAACACACTTAAGAATTTCAAGCTTGTGGTTGCCAAGGGGAAGGGAGAGGGAGTGGGATGGATTGGGAATTTGGGTTAATAGATGCAAACTATTGCCTTTGGAAGGATAAGCAATGAGATCCTGCTGTGTAGCCCTGAGAACTGTATCTAGTCACTTATGATGGAGCATGATAATGAGAAAAAAAGAATGTATACATATATGTGCGGCTGGGTCAACTTGCTGTACAGTAGAAAATTGACAGAACACTGTAAACCACCTGTAATGGAAAATATGAAAATCATTATATAAAAAAAAAAGAATTTCTTGAAAGTATTTACTGAAAGTATTTGTCATCAATCCATAACCTGTGTTTTTAGTTTCTCCACACAATCCAGTACATAGAATAACAACTGCTCAAAGCCACTCACATCATTTGAGATTTAATATTTAAAAATACGACTGAAATCAAAATGTTGGAAAGTATCTAAGGGCTAACACACTGCCATCACACTCAAACGTAGGTGAAGCATTTCTGAAACTTTCTAAATGGATGATATTATCACTCAGGCCTAAGATTTTGCACTAAAAGAAAATAAAACATATTCTAAAAGAGTTCTATTTTTATTTATTTTTTATTTTTAGGACCACACCTGCAGCATATGGAGGCTCCCAGGCTAACAGCTGAATCAGAGTTGCGGCTGCTGGCCTACGCCGCAGCGACAGCAACACCAAATCCAAGCAGCATCTGCAACCTAGACTTACACCATAGCTCATGGCAACGCTGGATCCTTAACCCACTGAGAGAGGCCTGAGATCGAACCTGCATTCTCATGTATACTAACTGCGTTCGTAACCCATTAAGCCACAACGGAAGCTCCAGGAGTTCTAAATTTCTTATTTTTTACAGACTGAAGAGAACAGACGTTGTCAATTTAAAGTTTTAAATGGCACTGATTTACTGGAATTGTGTAATTTAAAAAAATACCTAAAAAGATAACAAAACAAAATATGGGAATAGATTTTTTTTAAAGGCAAAATCAGTAAGTAAGCAAGCAAATGTAATAGGAAATTTTAATGTAACACTACTATATAAATGCATTTTTTAAATCACTGTTTCATGTTAATGATACATTTCTAGCGAAAAAATACAGTAATTAAGCAGTACACAAAACTAATTTTACTGAAAAGTGGGTCATGAAATAAATTTAAAGATAAAAGGCAATAAGAACAAACAGAAAACAAGAGGACCCAAGTCACTTGTCAACATTAGGAAATAACAAAAAAAAAGGCAAGATAAATTACAGGCCACCTCAAGTTCCAAGTTAATGACTCATTACCCTGAGAATAAAATATGTCCAATTTTTTCTTTAATCTTCCAAAATCCTGGAAAGCAGAGCTCTTTGTGGAATCCAGCTAAATGACACAACTACTTCAGGATATGACTTCTATTTGCCCTAGCCCAACTAAAGCCAAACCCAGCCTCCAGTCCAGAGTCTGGTCCTGTGTTTAAGGGAAAAGGAGCCCTGGGCCTCCACTCTTCTTCACCCTTGAGCATCCTCCCCTTTTTCTCAGGGCCCTCCCCTCCATCTGTCCCTGTAATGCTTCCCGCATTCTCCCTCAGACACTAAGAAGTACCTGGGGAACAACCAGTTATTGTCAAACTTAAATCCACACTAATTTATTATTTCAGGACACTATCTGCATAGTTCTCATAAATTTTTATGTGTGCTGACTTGTTCTTCAGGGTTTACTATTTTTAAAAATGGAACAAGTGGAAAAAAGAATAGCTACTATAAAATAAATGAATGTGATTACTATTTGCTTTGTTGCAAATGATTAGGTTACAGTGTGAAAATTAGATCTTTTAAATTTCCAACAGTAAAAATGTAAAACATTAATCAATAGAATCTTACACATTGGTTCGTAATGGGAACATGTTACATGTCTATGTTAAATCTAGAGAAAAAAAGGTAAAAAACTGTTAAGATAAAACACTCCTACCCATTTTCTGAAGAATGTATGGGAAGAAAGTAGACTCAGAATACTGTATAAGAATATGAAAACTGCTAAAAATGTACACCGCCTATACATTTATATGTATGCATAAAATACTTCAGGAAGAACATACAAGAACTGAAAAATGTGGTTGCTCCTACAGAGGGAAACTGGATGACTGAGGGACAAAAATGGGAGGGAGACCGCTCATTTTACACCTGTGTACCCCCTACATCCATATATTTGCACTACATCCATCTATTTCCCATTCCCCAATACAATAAAACAGAGGGGGCTTTATTAATCCTGCATTTTTCCTACATGAAATACCATCCAGAGGAAGCATAGCCAAGGTACACAAGCAGCATATGAATCAGAGCAAGGAGGCCTCCTCTCACCAGTGCCCTCCACCTCTAAAAAGAATATGGTCTGCTGATGATCAGAGATTATGAATCACATAAAATTAATATTTTTTAAAATCCCACCCAAGTATATCTTATACTCAAAATATAAATGACATTTATTTACCTTGTCTTTTCCCAGTATCATCTTCATTAAAAAAAAAAAAAAGCACTGCTGCTAAAGATTACATCATTGAAATTTCAATGTATTTATTTTTGCTTTTTAACATTTCAGCGTATTTGGTTTTGTGTGGGAGAGGGAACACTACTTGCTCTACTATTTTCTATTCATTAAAAGTTTTAGGACACAAAGACTAAAACTTCAAACTGCCTCTGCTCAACATGTTTTTATTTTTTTTTAAAAAAAAGGCTCTGAATTAAAAAGTGAAAATGAGTATTTGTAGTCCCTGGATAAATTCTTCACATCAGTGACTCACCTCTACTACCACTTGAAATTTTCCAGAATAGTTCTCTATCTTCCTCTCAAAAGCCAGCAGGATTTCTTTATATAGTAGCAAGCTTTTCAGGACTGGATTCAAGTCTTTTGGATTCCAGCTGCTGGAAAAGAAGGGCCACCATTTTTGGTCTCAGGAACTCTTTGGAAATATTTAATACAGAGTCCATTCCTTCAGTTTTCATGAAACTGTGTTTTAGGGGAGTTGATATCTGTTTTAATTGTTGTTTTTAAGAGCAAAGTAAACCACACATATTTAAAAATTAAAATTTTTAAATGATGATGTGGAATTAAAGGTATCACTTTTCATATTTTTCCCTATTTCTAAATATTTTCACATCATGCTTTGTATGTTGTAGTATTTGCTAGATGCTGTAACAAGAGAATGAATTCTTTAAGCAGTAAAATTAAACACTGTTATGACAAAACTGCAAGTTTCACATTATAGTCTTTTGTCACCTCTACTTACTATGAAATTCATACCATTTCAAGTACAGGAATAAACCACTACTTTCAACTGAGGTACTGAAGGCCCAGCTCAGGGGTCATCTGGACTCTTGCCCCTTCTGCCAGAAGTCTTAGTGACTCTAACTTTAATATATTTTGTAGGCTTTCCCAGTTGATCAACCTTGCTATCACTACAAGACCCACTGCCTAGGCCACTGCAGGACCAAACTCATGAGATCTTTGTTCTTACAGGGACATAACATTCAATTTCAACTCTTCAACTCAGAACATGTTAGGAGTCCTATCCCCAGCCCTACCACGCACAGGATCAATGCCACACCAGCCCCTGCCTACAAATTTCACCTTATCTCCTAAGAACAAGACTATACCCAATAACTACTTTTACTTTCTCAAATACAATATACTTTTTTCTATCTTTCTGCCTAGAAGGCCTCTGCACATTGTAGGGTGCTTTTAGAAATAAATAAAGGTTGCTATCAAAAGAGTAAAGAGACATTTAAAAATATGTTTAGAACTTACCGTATCACTATATACTGGTAATATTTTTTTTAAAAAAAAGAAGCCACCACTAAGTAGCTTGCTGAAGATGGCCCATCATTAACTAACCAAGCTTAAGCCAGAGCCCAGGTCTAGAGTCGCAGGCAAGCCTTCAATCACATCTGCTATCCTCTATCCTTTTATATTCATACAAAGCAGGAGGAGAAGCAATCGCACCTCTAAAATATTGTGTGCAGTGAAATCAATAATAATTGTGTTTCCAGATGATCCATTCACCGCCACCTGATCATTTCCTACCCAATACAGCACTCTACACAGGATATAAGCCCTTATCTTTAAACAGTTTGTGATTCCTTTAGTTACACTCTCTCAGTCCCATCCAGATTGGGCAGTATGGAATTAACAGCATTAAATAAGTGACTTTCACCATTTTGATTCACCAAAGTGAATCTCACCATTTTGTTCACTGTACTGACCCAAGAACTACACCCAGTCACCAGGAAAAGAGAATTCTAAAAACTATTACTGATATTTTACATAAGTTTAAACTTAAAAACAATTAATAAAAGCAAAAAAGCACACAATCTTGCATATTCAAATTCAAAATAAAATGACCTTTTCCCCCAATGGATTGTTTAAAATGTAAACCTATTAAACTTAACAGATTAAATTTCATGACAGATTGTACCACATTTCTTTCTCCACTTCACTCTGCACATGTAGGTAATACATAAACCCAACACTGTGCTACCACCTGGCTCTTCCTCTTTGAGAACACATTTAATGATCCTGGCAAGGAGTCGGCATAAATCTCAGTCAACTTAAAAAGTTAACTATGTACACGAGGTCACAATTTGAGAAATTTCATCAGTTTGATGGAATTATAATGGGCACTCCTCCCACAAAATAAGAAAAAAGTTGTACAACCTGACCTAAGTTTCTTACATTTTTTTTTCTTTTTAGGGCCACACCTGAGGCATATGAAAGTTCCCAGGCCAGGGGTCGAATCAGAGCTATAGCTGCCAGCCTACACCACAGCCAGAGCAACACCAGATCCTTAAGCCACTGAGCAAGGCCAAGGATCGAACCCACAATCTCACGGTTCCTAGTTGGATTCATTTCTGCTGCACCATGATGGCAACACCCTGACCTGCTTATTATGCATCTGGGTCTATAAGGCACTATGGAAATTTATCCAAGGGACAAAACTTTGAGAGGTTAAACAATGTTCTTACACATACAGGTTAAATGGGGTTAAAATCATGAAAGCTGCAAATCATCTTTTTTAATGGGTATTTTATTCTATTAAATATCACTTATCATGGGAATTCTGTAACAGCAGTGACAGTTTTTGAAGACTGCGTGATGCCTGCAACTAATGAGGGCTCAGGTGGCTCTGAGAACACAACACTTAGACATACAAACTGGAAACTGAAGCACATGAAGCTGAAAGGGATTTTTATTTTTATCCAATCCAACAGCAAGTAAATACAAGAAGCTGGGAATGGGGAGGAAGCAAGGTGGCCGCTATGAGCTTCCATAAGGAACCACCATACCTCCCTTCCAGCATAGGGTCCCAGGCTGAGTAGAAACTCCTGGGAAATGATTCAAAACGGAGCAGCACAGGATAATAGAGATACAGGAAGAGAAGGTCCAGGATCAAAGAGGGAGAAGAGAACAGAGCAAGAAAATCTCATGAAACAAATGACCTTATTTTTTAAACATTATGTGAAAACAACTGAAGAGAGAGGTCTGCGAAGTTATAAGAGCAATCTTGAATATCAATTTCTTTTAAAGGTAACGAAAAACCAATGCCGCATAAAAATGACCAAGAGAAATCAAAGTCAAATCTCATACAAAGTTATCAGAAGAAGAAAATAGGAAGTAGAACAACGTCTGTGACACTGAAGCCATACAAATATGCCCAGAAAACAGACCAAAACTATAAGATACTAATTTAGGACAAGCTAAAAGCAAAGCCATATACACAACATATGAAAGAATATGTAAAATGAGTTCAAGGACATGAAGTTATGAAAGAATAAATCAGAAATTAGACATATGCAGAATTGAAATGAAAACTCAGGGAAGAATTTGAAATAAAAGAAAAATATTTCAGAAATGCATATGAAATTAAATAGAAGATGAGAACAAATAAACACAGCAAACAGTGGTCTAAAAAAAACTGGAGACACAAAAGAAAAAAATATTAATGAAAAGAAAAGAAATGACAAAGATCTAAGAGAAAGTGACAAATAATAGAGTCAGGCAATGAAGAACTAACACCTAGGTAAGAGAGTCACTGAAAAAAGGAAATTCAAACAAGGAAAAAGGATATCAAAAAAACTAATTTTTAAAAAGTCGCTGAAATAAAAAGAAATTTGAAACTACATATTGAAAGAGCATACACCACATGCAGGAATTTCTTGAAATCTTAAATTTCAAGACAGATCTAGGTCAAACACAAAAGCATGAAAGAAGACAGATGATGCAAACACTAGGCAATGGAGGGCTGCAGTGGTACTGGTGAACACATGACATATCTGTACCACCGCTGTGAAACAAAAAAATAATGAGCAAGTCAGAGTTTTTAAATTTTCTAGTAGCCTCATTTAAAAAAAGGTAAAATTAATTTTAATGTTTTATTTAATTCATCTTCCTCCTCTGCAGAACTCCCAAGAACACATAATTTATCTCATGTGCATCTGAAGACTTAAAATGGTGTGATAACCTGAGTTTTTGCAATGAACTGGTAATTTAATTACCCACCAACAGCTAAGACTAGGCCCAGAGGATCAATACAGTACATACTTGGATGCTGTTCCAAGTAAAATAAACCTACACAAACACATGATCAAAGTAAAATTCAAGTTTCTGTTGCCTAACAACATTCTAGATCCCAGTTTCCATTAAAAACAGCAGAGGGTTGGAGTTCCCATCATGGTTCAGCAGTTAATGAACCTGACTAGTATCCATGAGGATGTGGGTTCGATCCCTGACCTCACTCAGTGGGTTAAGGATCTGGCATTGCCATGAGCTGTGGTGTAGGTTGCAGATGTGGCTTGGATCTCAAGCTGCTGTGGCTGTGGCGTAGGCCAGCAGCTGTAGCTCCGATTCGTCCCGTAGCTGGGTGTCTCTGTATTTTCATCAATGGCAAGTCACTGTATTTCACAAAATTAATATGCTTTTAGAGAATAAAATTTATCATAACTTCATGCAAAATGCACCACATCAGAAAGCAAAAGAAAACTCCTTCAGTGTATTTAGCCACTTTATCTCCCACCTCTTAAAGCCCTCACATTCCAATCTTACCACTGAGGATGACCACAACATGACCCCCAACATAAGTACCTGTGATTTTAGCTGCTTTTCTAGCTTCACAGAAGTAAAGTATCTATTAATTCTCTCTGATTTGACCTGATTAGGAATTCAGGCTAAGGAAACAGGATAAAGCAAAGATTACTGATGAAGATTAGCAAAACCCTATGATTTTAGCTTCCTTAGGAAAAACCTTTTTCTAAGATCAAAGGTTTCAATTACAACAAGTAGGTCAATATTATGATACTAATGGTTAGACCAAATTACCTTATAGCAGGTTTTTCTGGGAATAACAAGGTTATAAGAGAAATCTATATGCATTTAGCTAGTGATTTACTCCTTAGAAAGAAAATACGAAGAAAAAAACAAAGTTTATCCAAAATATTTTTCGAACCTGTCCTTCAAACTTAACCTGAGAATCTTGTCACATTCTTTTGAATTACCTGAGAGCTCAGGAAATTTTTATCCTCTGGGATGGAATTTGACTTTTGGAAAAGGTTGAATCACAACTCTAATTATGATGGACCATTTTTATTTTAACGCAAATAAAAAAAATATTTTTTGAATTACTGTGGTAACCAAAGAGCCATAAGCATACAACCAAAGAATCTCCATGGAAGAAACTTTAGTCACATCAACTACTTCTCACCTGCCATCCAATGCTTGAATTCTGCCTATACATCTCCATGTGGCTATCCAGCCTCTGCACAAGCCACTGTAGCAAAGGTAAACTCACTACTTTCCAAAGCAATCAATTCCAATTCTGGATGGTTTGAAATACTGGAAAGTACAGCCCTGCTACTACCAGCATATGTTACGCACTAGCATATGTTATATACCCTATGGCTGATATATTTTTCAAATTTTAAAATTATACAGGAACATGGGGATAAAAGGAGAAAGAACGGAAAGCCACAGAAGCAGTTAAAACAAAATAAAAACTGATGAAAAATTCTAAGGCCCAAAAAAGAAAGCCAGTCTGGAAAACTGGGTAATTATTTTAATTTTAGATGCATCAAGTTTTAGGTAAACAGACATCTACCAATCCTAGTATTTACAAATGCTGTACATGCAGTTCCCCTCATGGCTCAGCAGAAACAAACCTAGACTCCATGAGGACAGAGGTTCGATCCCTGGACTCACTTATTGGCTTAAGGATCCAGTGTTACCGTGAGCTGCGGTGTAGGTCACAGATGCAACTCCGATTTAGTGCTGCTGTGGCTGTGGGGTGGCCAGCAGCTGCAGCTCCAATTTGATCCCAACCTGGGAACCTCCAAATGCCACAGAGTCAACCCTAAAGAGACAAAAACAAACAACAAAAAAATGCTACACATTACTTACTATGACTGTGACCAAAATTTCCCATAATGAAACAATTTCATAAACCTTTTTTTCTATTTCCACATTAAACATGTAGAGGTTCTGTTGATACTGTTGAAGAGAACAATTAATTCTGATTTTCCATTCTTTTTTTTTTTCTTTTTATGGCCACACATGCAGCTTATGAAAGTTCCTGGGCCAGAGGTTGAATCGAAGCTGCAGCCATGGAAGAGTGGATCCAAGTCACATCTGTGATCTATGCAGCTTGCAGCAACGCTGGATCCTTAACCCACTAAGCAAGGCCAGGGATTGAACCTGCATCCTCACAGAGACATCAGGTCCTTAACCTTGCTGAACCACAATAGGAACTCCCTATTCTACTCTTTATTCTACTCAAATACAATAATGTTATCTAGCCAAAAAAAAAAATCTATGCCTGGTCAAATCCATTCCTTTCTCTGAACTTCTATCATTGCATAAGCAGTTGGCTTTCTCTGCTTGATTGCAAAGCATTTTTCACAGAGTAACACGGTCTTTAATTACTTCACAACAGTTACGGAATATACAAATGTGAATAGGTAATTTAAAGCCATGATGAAATTCTAGTGCCATGGAACAATCTAATTCACTAACTCTAGCCTCAGAGAGCATACCTGGGAAAGTTACCAACTATTTCATGCCAAGGATACCCAAGATTTCTTAAAGAATGATAAATCTATGAATATCAAAGGTTTTGAACAATCTAAAAAAAGAACTGACCCTCCTATAGAAGTCACTACCAGAAAGAGGTAAAAACCATCTGTACAGAAAAGAATAACAGCTGAGCCCATGAGAGTAACTGATTTTTCCTACGGAGAAAGACAAAAAAACGAAAAGATAAAGAGAAAACTGTACAAAGTCTCCAATAGGGGGAAAAGTAGAAAAAGAAATAGTAAAAACATAATGACTAAATAAACAAAAGATGAGGGATAGTAACCTTAGCTTCTTTTACAAAGGAAAAGCTTTCTGAAGGCAGTGATTAGTATCAGGGATGCAGGAAGACCAAAGAGGAGGAGGATGGAGAGCTGGACATGGCCTTCAGGAGTGACTGCATTCTCTCTGAGTTCAAATTTACCAGGGTGATGGGAATAAAAATGAGTTAGCAGCAATTAGTAAATCAGGTAAATAAACAAAATAGCAGGTTAAGACCTTGCTTAAGAAGCTGAGCTGGTAGCAGTTTCCACTGTGGCTCAACAGGTGAAGAACCCAAGTAGTCTCTGTGAGGATTTGGGTTTGACCCCTGGCCTCTCTCAGTGGATTAAGGACCTGGCACTGCCGCAAGCTGCAGCATAGGTCAAAATGTGGTTCAGATCTGGCATTGCTGTGGCTGTAGGCAGGCCTGCAGCTGCAACTCCAATTCAACCTCTAGCCCAGGAACTTCCATATGCCATAAAGGCAGTCTTAAAAAAAAAAAAAAAAAGTTAAGTTACTAGAGGAAGTTAAGAGCTAGTCCCTGGCAGACAGGGGCTAGCACACCGTGAGAACCAAGAAAACACCACTGGTAAACAAGCAAACCAATGCATACATGAACACAGGAGAGTCAGGAGCTGTATGCTAGGAGCCAGAGGGCATGAGGAAAACTTTTTATGGAAGGAGTGGAGTGAGACGACATGTTTCCAAAATTTTGAAGATGCCTCCAAATGAATATATTTTTTTAAAAATCAGGTGGAAAAGCAGGAAGGAAGGCTGAGAATGAAAATAAAGGCAGAGTCCAGCTCCCACCACCTTCTTCTATGCTGCCTCTGGAACAAGAGAACAGAAGTCAGAGCAGCAATTAAGTGGAGGGTGGGTCGACATAAAATGAAAGGACGAAAGCTCTCTTCCTCTGTTTTAACAGTAAAGATGATGCAAGAAGAGCTAGGCTCAGAGTCCTCTCCTCCTCGTCTAAAGTATAGTCCAAGTTACAGTAAAAATGGTAAAGACATAAAGAGACAGAAGGAAAATGTCTACCAAATGTTTAAGGCAAGTTTAGTATGCTTATGGAGACTGGGCAATTTCAAATGTAAAGTATCCCAGGATACATTTTATAAATGAATAAATTTTAGTTGTGCGGACTTGGTATTTCCCCCCAAACTACTAAGTATCATATCAGTAAATGACAATAGTAACTAGTAAGTAAAGAGTTTGTGAGAGAAGATGACTAAAAGATTTACAGACAGATAAAGTATTAAAAGTGGTCTCAGGAGCTCCCACTGTGGCTCAGTGGGTTAAGAATCCGACTGCAGCAGCTCAGGTTAATGCAGAGGAGCAGATTCAACCCTGGCCAGTGTTGTGGGTTAAAGGATCTAGCGTTGCCACAGTTGCAGTATGTTTGCAGCTGCAGCTTAGATTCAATCCTTGGCCCAGGAATTTCCATATGCAGCAAGTACAGCCATAAAAATAAATAAATAAAAGTGGTCCCAAAGTTATCAAGATGAATCCCAAATACATGCAATATCCTTTTCAACATGGACAAAGTCTCACATGTTTTATTAAGCAGCAAAATTTATAAGACTCTCTACAAAGTGAACTAAGATATTCGTATTCTTTGGCGTTCCCATCGTGGCTCAGTGGTTAACGAATCCGACTAGGAACCATGAGGTTGTGGGTTCGATCCCTGGCCTTGCTCAGTGGGTTAAGGATCCGGCATTGCCGTGAGCTGTGGTGTAGGCTACAGACACAGCTCGGATCCCGCGTTGCTGTGGCTGTGGCGAAGGCCGGCAGCTACAGCTCCTGTTAGACCCCTAGCCTGGGAACCTCCATATGCCGCGGGTGTGGCTCTAGATAAGTCAAAAAGACCAAAAAAAAAAAAAAAAAAAGAAATTTGTATTTTTCATTTTTTAATCCCCACTTCTTTTTTTAATCTTTTATTCAATTGATTAACAATGTTGTGTTAGGACCTGGTGTACAGCAAAGTGATTTAATTATACACATACATACATACATACATACTCTATTTCCTTTTTCTATTATGGTTTATCACAGGATATTGAATATAGTTCCTCATGTTATACAGTATGTCCTTGTTTTTTCATTATACTCTTCATTTTAATTCCTTCAGTACAGACATTGAAAAATGATTAAGAATTTTTAAAAGCAAAACAAACAAACAAAAAAGTAGTTCCCAATGTGGTGCAGCGGAAACGAATCTGACTAGGAACAATGAGGTTGTGGGTTCGATCCCTGGCCTTGCTCAGTGCATTAAGGATCCAGTGTTGCCATGAGCTGTGGTGTAGGTCATAGACACAGCTTGGATCCTGCGTTGCTGTGGCTGTGGTGTAGGCCAAGCGTTACAGCTCCGATTTCACCCCTAGCCTGGGAACCTCCATATACCACAGGTGTGGCCCTAAAAAAGCAAAAAAAAAAAAAAATGTTAGGAGTCTCTGCTATGGCACAATGGGATCAGTGGCATCTTGAAGGCACTGGGGCACAGGTTCAATCCCTGGCCCAGCACAGTGAAAGGATCCGGTGTTGCTGCAGCTGCAGGTTTAAGTCACAACTTGGATCTGATCCCTGACCTGGGAACTCCATGTGCCACCAGGTGGCCAAAAAGGAAAAGATGTGGAGTTAATATATCAGTATAAAATTAAAAATAAAAGCTACAGTATTTATAAAAGTATTAAAACATTGATCTTTTTCAAAAATTTGAGAAGTACCCTACAATAAACTCAAGATCAAAGACATTTAATCTGACCATGAACAATAAATTTTTTTTTATTAAAATTTAAGGTGCACAGCAAAGGAAACCAAAAAGAAAACAAAAAGTCCACTTACAGAATGGGAGAAAATAATTTCAAATGATGTAACTGACAAGGGCTTAATCTCTAAAACAAACAACTTATTCAACTCAAGAGCAAAAAAGCCAACAAGCCAATTGAAAAATGGGCAAAAGACCTGAACAGACATTTCTCCAAAGAAGAAATACAGATGACCAACAAGCACATGAAAAAATGCTCATCACTGATTATTAGAGAAATGCAAATCAAAACTACCATGAGATACCACCTCACACCAGTCAGAATGGCCATCATTAGTAAGTCTACAAATAACAAATGCCGGAGGTGTGGAGAAAAGGAAACCCTCCTGCACTGCTGGTGGGAATGTAAGCTGGTACAACCACTATGGAAAACAGTATGGAGGTATCTTAGAAAACTATACATAGAACTACCATGTGACGCAGCAATCCCACTCTTGGGCATATATCTAGACAAAACTTTCCTTGAAAAAGACACATGCACCCGCATGTTCATTGCAGCACTATTCACAATAGCCAAGACATGGAAACAACCTAAATGTCCATCGACAGATGACTGAATTAGGAAGAGGTGGTATATACACACAATGGAATACTACTTAGCAATAAAAAAGAACAAAATAATGTTTCTGCAGCAACATGGATGGAACTAGAGACTCTCACACTAAGTGAAGTAAGTCAGAAAATGAAAGACAAATACCATATGATATCACTTATATCTGGAATCTAATATATGGCACAAATGAACCTTTCCACAAAAAAGAAAATCATGGATGTGGAGAATAGACTTGTGGTTGCTGAGGGGGAGGGGGAGGGAGTGGGATGGATTGGGAACTTGGGGTTAACAGATGCAGACTATTGCCTTTGGAATGGATAAGCAATAAGATCCTACTGTGTAGCAATGAGAACTCTATCTAGTCACTTAAGATAGAGCATAATAATGTAAGAAAAAAGAATCTATACATGTATGTGCAACTGGGTCACCATGCTGTACAGTAGAAAACTGACAGAACACTGTAAACCGGCTATAATGAAAAAAAATAAAAATCATTATATAAGAAACTTTAAGGTGAATAACTCTGTTTCCATGCTGATAAAAGTAAGTTTTAGTAGATAAACTATTTTATTTTAAAAGCAAGCATATAACATAGCTATGACAGATGGCCTAAAAATTGCCTCATACACACAACATATATATAAATGACATAAATATATGTATCAGCTGATAAGAAACCCTGAGGCAAAACTTAAAAAGTGGTTGCTTTTTACACAGTTACTCTAAAAAAAAGAAAAAAGAGAAAAAAAAGAACGTTTTTATTCAATAGCTTGACTGGGCTCAGACATTAAATCACATTTCCACATTTACCTATAAAAATATATAAAAAAAATTAAGCATCCTCTTTGAAAATCAGAAACATGATTTTCATGAAACGTTGGGGTGGTGGCAGGGGAAGACAGAGAGGAACTAACTAAATGAAGTGAAAGTTTTCTCTTACTTTTATAAATAAATATCCCAAGGATGTTTTCTATTAAGTTCTTCTATCATATGAATAAGGAACACTAAGTCACAGTGTGATCTTTACTTTCCCTAACCTGAATCTAGAGTCAGAGTTCTTAAGAACAGACTCCAGAAGATAAAAATCCAATGGTTAGCCAGCCAAGTGCATAGACATCAGTGTAGTGATTGCCCTGGGGGACCTGATTAAGAAAGGCAGAAAGAAACTTTCTAGAGTGATGGCAATGTTCTGTTATCTGTATGGGGTGTTGGGGACCACACAGTCAGTCCTCTACATCTGCAGATCTATATCAACAAACTCCATTTTAGGTCAAGGACTTGAGCATCCATGAATTTTGGTATCTGTGGGGGTCCTGGAACCAGTCCCCCGAGGAAAACAGGTGGACAGTCTATAGACACTTGCCAAGACACGTGGTAATTATACCTCATTTTTTTAAAGCAGAAAAAAAAATTAATGCCAAGTTATAAATAGAGTTGGATTATAAGGAACCCAAGAAATAGGATCTGCTTAAATCTTAATAAGGAGCGACCTCAAGAGACAACTGATGCCATCACCTAAGTGTTCATCAAAGAATGCCTCACCATCTGATACTAATAAAAATGAACTATTTCTTCACAAATATTCTCAAAAAGTAATTCAATAATACTACACAACAGGTCCATTTGTTTATTTATTCAGTAGTGCATTTAGCAACCAATTCATCACAGCATATCCACTGAGAAGCTAAATTGCTTAGATAAGAAATTCAAAGCAGGAGTTCCCTTCGTGGCTCAGTGGTTAACAAATCCGACTAAGAACCATGAGGTTGCGGGTTCGATCCCTGGCCTTGCTCAGTGGGTTAAGGATCCGGCATTGCCGTGAGCTGTGGTGTAGGTTGCAGATGCGGCTTGGATCCCGTGTTGTTGTGGCTGTGGCGAAGGCCGGCAGCTACAGCTCCTGTTAGACCCCCAGCCTGGGAACCTCCATATGCCACGGGTGCAGCTCTAGATAAAAAAAAAGACAAAAAGACAAAAAAAAAAGAAAAGAAAAGAAATTCAAAGCAGCAATACCGAGGACTTTGCATAATGAACAAATGGATGAATCCTACTAGTAACTGACAAGATGACATTATTGAGTGCTTAAAATGTGCCAATCTGAAAGTAACACAATACTGTAAATCAACTTCAATTAAAAAAACAATGCCGGGTACTGTTCTAAATGCTTTAGCCATATTAACTTATATGCTCCTCACAGCACCCTATGGAAGGGGCACTGTTACTATTCCCACCTAACAGACAAGAAACTGAAGCATGCTGAGGCCAGGCATCCTGTCAGGTCACCCAGGTGGAACTGGCAGTCTGACTCCAAGACAACTTTTTTTGCTTTTTAGGGCCATACCTGCCGCATATGGAAGTTCCCAGGCTAGGGGTCCAATCAGAGCTACAGCTGTGGGCCTACACCACAGCCACAGCAATGAGGAGTCCAAGCCACGTCTGCGACCTACACCACAGCTCTTGGCAATGCCAGATCCTTAACCCACTGAGCAGGGCCAGGGATCGAACACATGTCCTCATGGATACTAGTAGGGTTCGTTACTGCTGAGTCACAAGAGGAACTTCCATTGTGAGTTCTTTCGTCATCACTTAGTCCTACCACTTCTTTAGAACCAGCCGCCTTGCTAAAATAAAACTTGCGCTCTGTGAGGGACAGGACCTTGAGGTCTTTACCAATTACTTATTCTTCTCTATTCCACCACAGTCCAAGGTTGATTTTTAAAGAACTCCGGCCTTGCTTGCAAGTATTTACAGTGCCCACCACAAAAATACTGGATAGCTCATCTGCATGATTAGGCTTCTCTACTCTTTTTTTCCTTTAAAGTGAAGTCTCACTATCTACTCAGTTTGATTCTTAAGTGAGTATATCCTAACCTTCTCCTCACCATGGAGCACCTGGAGGAGGAGCTCTGGGGCTTATGGAGCCATGTAGAGCATTCTCCGGTGAGAAGTACTAACCAAAAGTTTCACATTCAAAAATAAAAATTCCTATTTGAAGAAGCTAACAGTTGGAACCATACAAATAATGTTCAAATGCAACTTCAAAGACCATATATTACTTAATTTCTTTCAAAATCCTTACATTTTTAATATAGTACCTTGCTTTGTACTGTACCCTATCCCACAGGAAACCAGTGAACCACAGCGCTTTAATTGGGAAGTTATGCTTTAAACTTTTAGAAAACAAGAGCTGCCCAATTCAAATGATCTGCTACTCAACTCCTTTCAGGAGCCTACTTGAAAAAAAAAAAATTTCTGAATAATGTAACTGTCCAGGGATCTCATGTTTTGTCCTTAGTCTGAACTGAACCATTAAAAAGGCAAGACACTTGGTCTTGAAAGTTTTAGACCTCCATAACCCATTACAAACACCAAGTTACATTTTCAAGCTATACTTCTTATTTTCTTGGAGACAACTTAAGAAACAATGTCATGCTATACTACAAAGCTACATCATCAAAACTGTACGGTACTGGCACAAAGACAGAAATATAGATCAGTGGAACAGGACAGAAAGCCTAGAATTAAACCCACACACCTATAGTCAACTAACCTAAGACAAAGGAAGCAAGAATATACAAAGGAGAAAAGACAGCCCCTTCAATAATTGGTTCTGGGAAAACTGGACAGCTGCATGTAAAAGAATGAAATTAAAACACTTTCTAACACCATACACAAACTCAAAATGGATTAAAGACCTAAATATAAGACCAGATACTATAAAACTCTTAGAGGAAAACATAAGCCAACACTCTCTGACAAAACCATAGCAACATCTTCTCAGATCCACCTCTTAGAGTAATGACAATAAAAACAAAAATAAACATATGGGATTTAATTAAACTTAAAAGTTTCTGCACAGCAAAGGAAACCCTAAACAAAATGAAAACACAATCCACAGAATGGGAGAAAATATTTGCAAATGAATTGACTGATGGGGGATTAATCCCCAAAATTTATAAACACCTTCTGCAGCTCAATATCAAAAAAAAAAAAAAAAACATCAAAAAATGTCCAGAAGATCTAAACAGACAATTCTCCAAAGAAGACATACGGATGGCCAAAAAACACATGAAAAGATGTTCAACATCACTAATTATTAGAGAAATGCAAATCAAAACCACTATGAGGTACCACCTTACACTAGCCAGAATGGCCATCGTCAAAGAGTCTACAAACAGTTAAGTGTTGGACAGGGTGTGGAGAAAAGGGAACCCTCTTATACTGCTGGTGGGAATGTAAATTGGTGCAACCACTGTAGAAAACAGTATGGAGGTTTCTCAGAAAACTAAAAACAGAATTACCAGCAATTCCACTGCTTGGCATCTATCCAGAGAAAACTATGATTTGAAAAGACACATGTACTCCAATGTTCGTTGCAGCACTCTATACAATAGCCAAGTCATGGAAACAACCTAAATGTCCATGGACAGAGGAGTGGATAAAGAAGATGTGGTACATATACACAATGGAATATTACTTGGCCATTAAAAGGAAAGAAATAATGGCATTTGCAGCAACATGGATAGGCCTAGAAATTATCATACTAAGTGAAGTCAGTCAGACAATGAGACACCAACATCAAATGCTATCACTTACCTGCAGATTCTAAAAAAAAGGATGCCATGAGCTTCTTTGCAGAACAGATACTAACTCACAGACTTTGAAAAGCTTATGGTTTCCAAATGAGACGGCTTGGGGGGTGGAGAATGGCCTGGGGGTTTGGGATGGAAATGCTATAAAATTTGGTTGTGATGATCACTGTACATCTATAAATGTAATAAAATTCAATGGGTAATTAAAAAATAAATAAAAGTGATTTAAAAAAACTGCCTTTCCTTAATGATGAAAGGACAAGAGTATGCCACCTAAAATTGGAATATGTCACCACATTCCTCTTTGTTCTCTTTCTGTAAGCCTCAAAGCATTTAACAGCCCATGATAATTATGGATATTTCTGTACTCCTCAAACAAGATAATGTAAAAATAGGTATCAAAAAAATAAAAGTTCTGTCTGCTCTTAAAAAAACAAACAAAAAAAGAAATAATGTCATGAAATCTGCCACCAGAGTTACTACAGAGATGTAATTAAGAACACTGCCTTATATGAAATGTTCAAAAAAGCTCTGCTTCCTTGATGTAACAAGGATCCTCAAAGGATCTCCAAAATACATAGTTTCATATTTCCTTTTATGCTCTAGACAGCAAAAAGTCTACTGCAAAGTAAAACCAGTAGAAATAATCATTTTTACATTAGCAATTTAACCTTAAGGATTAGAAAGTATGATGCTGATAATTTAAGACCATCACACTGGGAAAATGGCAAGCCCTTAAAATTACAAATTTATCTCCAAAAAGCTAAGCCACTGGAAACAAGCCCAAATCAGGCATGATTTGGAATATGTGCTTCCAAGTGTTACGCCCTAAGAATCAAAAACACCCCTGCACAGAAGGGAAGGGTGTTTGTTCTTTGTCTTTACCCAGGCTCCCTCTACTGACAGGAAGGCAAAACAGACTATGGAATTATACTCGCACATTACATCAACAGGAAAAGAAATTTATTTTTTAAATATTTTAAAATCAACATTTTAGATTTAAAAAAAAGGTTAAAAGCTGAGTTTACTACATAACCAAGAAGAAATAAACATCTGAGAACTGACAAGTCCAATAATACTCTAATTTTATATGTGGTCTATGCCACATTTCAATATACTACTTTTTTTTCTTTTTAGGGCCCTGCCCGCAGCATATGGAGGTTCCCAGGCTAAGGGTCAAATCGGAGTTGTAGCTGCTGGCCTACACCACAGCCTTAGCAATGTGGGATCTGAGCCATGTTTGTGACCTATACCACAGCTCATAGCAATGCCAGATCTTTAACCCACTGATCTTTAACCCAGGGATCGAACCTGAATCCTCATGGATGCTAGTCAGATTTGTTTCCATTGAGCCACAACGGGAACTCCTCAAAATACTACTTTTCAATGTTAATCCTTAGATATAAGAAGGATTAAAGTTGGTTTTTTTTTTTGTTTTTTTTTTTAGTGGAAATTCCCAGGCTAGGGGCTGGATCGGAGCTGCAGCTGCCAGCCTACACCACAGCAACTCAGGATCTGAACTGCATCTGCGACCTACACCACAGCTCATGGCAATGCCAGATCCTTACTCCACTGAGTAAGACCATGGATCAAACCCACGTCTTCATGGGTACTAGTCAGGTTCATAACTCGCTGAGCCACGACAAGAACTCCAGAGGATTAAAGACTTTAACTTTATTTTAAATATTTTTAATAATCTCTCAGCAGGGAAATGTTTACCTGAATCTGTTCTGGTGTCCATTGGTCTAGGTTGACTGACTTGACCCTGGATATATGAACCCCAAGATTCCTATGGATGCCAGCACATCGGATGCAAATAAACACACCAATATTCCAGGAAGCCCATCGAGGACCTAATTATGGAGAAGGAACAAAGAAAAGCTAATATTAAAAACTCAAATACCATAACAGCATATAAAAAACATTCTGGTTCTTTATATAATTATAATGGAGGGTTACAGAACTTACATGCTCAAATTTTCAAATAGCATAGCAGTAGCTTGCTAGGAAGACATGTGTCTTGGCTGTGTTAAAAGGTTTTCAATCAACCTTCAAGAACCTTAAGGGGTTTACTAACTCAGCTTTCCTAGGAACTTCCCCGCAAACCTGCCTAAGAATTTAAAACTAATGTGAATAGTTTTTTCACTTAGCATACTTGAATCAAGAGTGGTAATACCCCACAGTAAAAAGTAAGTTATTAAATTTGTAAGGTATTGCTTAAAAGATAACCAACAAGTAAAAATCAAGGAGTTTGCTTTTTAGAGACATACTTGTGGCACATGGAAGTTCCCAGGCTAGGGGTTCAGTCAGAGCTGTATTTGCGGGCCTACACTATAGCCACAGCAATGAGGGATCCAAGCCACGTCTGTGAACTATACCACAGCTCATGGCAACACTGGATCCTTAACACTTGGCAAGGCCAGGGATCAAACCTAGGTCCTCATGGATACTAGTCGGGTTTGTTACTGCTAAGCCATGATGTGAAGTCCCAAAGAGATTTTTTTAAATGTAGAAATTAGCAAGAAACAGACAACCAACCAAAACAGAAAAATGGACAGAAAGATATGAAAGACTACAATAACCTCCATTTTGCAGTCCACACATCGGGTGTTTTTTTGTTTGTTTGTTTCTCATTTTTGGCCACTCCACAGCATACAGAATTTCCCAGCCAGGGATCATTTCCAAGCCACACTGTGCTGAGCCAGGGATCAAACCTGCATCCTGGCACTGCAGAGACACCGCTTATTCCATGGAGCCATAGCAGGAACTTCAGGAAAAATTTTTTTAATCGATTAATAGTTAGGTGTAGAATGAGAAATGACAAGGACTTCCTCAAGAAGTCTTATATCAATACAAGTAAATCTCAGATATAACTCTGAGATTAAGAAAAGTTACAGGAGTTCCCATCATGGCTCAGTGGTTAACGAATCCGACTAGGAACCATGAGGTTGCGGGTTCGATCCCTGGCCTTGCTCAGTGGGTTAAGGATCCGGCGTTGCCGTGAGCTGTGGTGTAGGTCGCAGATGCGGCTCGGATCCCGCATTGCTGTGGCTGTGGCGAAGGCCGGCAGCTACAGCTCCTGTTAGACCCCTAGCCTGGGAACCTCCATATGCCGCGGGTGCGGCCCTAGATAAAGCATCAAGACCAAAAAAAAAAAAAAAAGAAAAAAAAAGAAAAGTTACAGATGAAACGAAGTATACTATAAAATGTTAGTTCTTTGGGTCATGTTCAAAAAATTCTGAAAAACACTGTCAAGAAACTCACCTAAGTATATAAGAAAACAAGTCTTGACTACACTATTCTTCATTACCTTTGAAATAATGAAGTATATTATTTCCTAATAATTTTAAATATTCTTATGACTACCTTCACATATTGCTACTATAAAGTAAAACAAAAAA
This sequence comes from Catagonus wagneri, assembly GCA_004024745.2. Classification (NCBI taxonomy): domain Eukaryota; kingdom Metazoa; phylum Chordata; class Mammalia; order Artiodactyla; family Tayassuidae; genus Catagonus; species Catagonus wagneri. The sequence continues at coordinate 4,095,749 of PVHT020000078.1, read as the reverse complement.
TAAAACTGGTATCTGGAAATTATTTCAAATATTCAGAAGCTTATACATAACAGGTTTCTATAAATCTCGATTATGAAAAAATATGTATAGTAAGAGATAAAAACCATGTTTTTAAAAAAATTTAGGTTTCTGTTTAAGTACATACTTTTTTACCTAAAGGCGCAAGTTAATCTGCAAAAATAACATTCAGGCCAATAAATACAATGTAGTAAAACCAAATATACCCCCCAAATTCCTTAGGAAGTAGTTTAAGCATATATAGTTTATGCCAAAGTATCCTGCTTTTAAATTTGAGAAACAACACCTATAAACTGACAAACATCTGGAACATGCACTATTTAAATATCTGACTGTTCACAGTGTCAAATGAGTTAGAGGTCCAAAGACCTGTACAGTCAATTCTGCTACCTTTGAGCTGCATAAATTACTATGGACTGATGACAAACTGAGTAACAAGGTCTCACCTGTTAAGTGGAGTTATAATGGCTGCCCCCAATACATAGGTGAGACATGCATAGAAAATATTTTCAAAGCTTTAAAGAACTACTTTAGTGCAAGTTACTACTGTGTTAAGAAATTCTGAAACTTAGAATACAGTACTTTTCTTTTTTTAGAGAAGTTCCTGCATTGGTCTATAAAACAACTGTATCTTAACTTTCCTCAAAAGTAACTACCAGAAGGGCAGTGGGTGCACAGAATGATGAAAAAAAAAAAAAAGATTTTCAACACACTCCAAGGGTGGTTTCATTTTTGTTGGTAAAAGAGAATGATTTCCCTCAGAGTATCTGCTAGAATCATAGCCAAGTACCAATGGAGACTCTATAGCACAAGATGCAAACACAATGACTGAACTAACCAGGAAGCATCATGTGCATAATGGAATGGCAACTGTCCATGCAGGTAAAGAGCTATGGTATCCACTATATTGGTGCATTTTTATAACAAAAGATGATAAAGGGATTAAGCATTTTATATGCATTAAACATATAAAGCATTGTATAAGAATAATGATAGCAATAATAGAAAAAATGGCTATATAACTATTGAGCAAAAGCTAGATATATTTAAATATTAGATGATGTCTAGGCCTTATCAATTTAAGGGTATAAAAACCATTTATTGATTCCTACAAGGAAAAGGCAAATTTTGTTATCACTTATGGGAAACTTTAGCTCCAATCACTTTTTACCAATTGAAATAAAAACGTCATATTTTCAATGTATTTTTCTTTGGAACATAATTATCATAACTGAACAATGGAGTTAGGAATAGGAACCCCCTAAAATAGACTTTTAAAACCCTAACCAAAACTACAAATGTCCACTCTATAAAATTAGCCACTTAAATTTACCTAAAATTGCCTTAAAAGCCACTGCTGGGAATTCCCATTATGGCACAGCAGAAACGAATCCAACTACTATCCATGAGGATGCGGGTTCGATCCCTGGCCCTGCTCAGTGGGTGAAGAATCCGGCGTTGCCACGAGCTGTAGTTGAAGTCACCACAAACTCCACTTGGATCTGGTGCTGCTGTGGTGCAAGCCAGAAACTGAAGCTCTGATTCAACCCCTAGCCTGAAATTTCCATATGCTGTGGATAAGGCCCTTAAAAAAAAAAAATAACATTTGTTCAACATGGTAGTCATTCAATTACTAGTATGAACATCTTCATTTTTATTCACCAAACTATTCAATAAGTGCTTTCCAATTCTGTGCCAAGCAAATGGTTTAAAAGACCAAGGACACAATGAAAAAAAGCTAAGTTCCCAGATTCAGGAGGCCAACCCAAGTATAAACAGGTATAACATTTAAAAAACAACCCAGGTATAAGTATAACATTAAAAATAACATTTAAAAAACAGAGAACAGACTTGTGGTTGCTAAGAAGGAAGAAGTGGTTTGGACTGGGAGTTTGGAGTTCATAGATGCAAACTGTTACATTTAGAGTGGATAAGCAAGGAACCATATCAAATTCTTGAGATAGACCATGATGATACAAGAAAAAGAATGTTTATATATGTATAACTAGGTTACTTTGCTGCACTGGAGAGACTGGCACAACATTGTAAATCACTGCAATTTAAATTTTTTTTAATTAAAAAAGATAATTTGGTGAAATCTAATCAAGTTCTAGATGAATGAATCCTTCCACCAGTTTATTCACACACACGTGCTCATATATTATATATATATCAATTTATATTCATGTACACATGTATCTATGTACACACGTACACTCACATATACACAACACACTCTACAGCAGTATTTTAAACAGCAGGTCACACTCATTAATTTAATCTCAATAAGTATTTATGTTTAGAAGGAAAAAAGATATAAGTGCATCACATAAAGGGTTAAATAAAACTTTGTGAAACTTTTTTAAAAAAACCCTGTACCATACATATATAGTTACAGACACACATATACACAAAAATCAGATCATGCTATAAAATGTTGTTTCTTGGATCACCGTCAAACAAGGCTGAAAAACACTATAAAAAAACTTGTGTGTGTACTCAAGAAGCCATGTAACCAGAATATTTATAACTGCATGATTTCTAGAAAGACCAGCAATAACTTAAATGTTCAGTACAATTATCTCACCATACAATGGAATATTACACAACAGTGAAAATGAATAACTGCACATATCAACATGGGTAAATATTAAATTTGTAATCAATTTTAGCATAATGTGATACATATAAAGGGCAAGGAGGACCCCAACTAAGGAGACAAAGTCTGCTGGAAAGCATGCAGGTCTCAGATAGGAAGCAAAGCTTGAAATCAAGTTTAAAGGCTGCCTAGTAGACAGCTGGCACAGAATATGCCAGGACACACTGCTGGCAAAGGCTAAATGTGGTGAGGTATGGTAGAGGACTGCGGGACAGTTGAAGGGCAGAGCACAGAATAACTGGGGAAATTTCCAGGAGCTGACAGAGGAGGCCCCATAACCAAAGGACCCTCAGAGTAGGCTAACTGATGGACCCTGGCCCTCATGGAGAAGGCTCTCAATCTTCTCCCAAGTTCACCATGGCATTCCCACTCACATACACCCTTTCCTGCCTTTCTGTCTTTGCCCGAGTTGCCTCCTCTGCTCTGAATGAATGGGGGCCTGCTGTCTTGTGGTTCTCAGGGCAGAAGCTGCCTGCTCTGAAGGATTTCTGTGACTACTCCAGCTACAGCTGCCTCCCCCTGATATTCTCCATGATTTATAACACTCACAACAATCTCCTCTGAAGTTTACATAAAAATCTTAAGGTAAACAAATAGACAAATACAAACAGATAAGCAGGAAGAGATAAACAGCTAGTCTAAAACTAAAAAAGGAGTTGCACAGTCAGTTCCAGATTGGTGTCTCTCAAACTCCAATATGCACGCACATGCCCAGGGATATGATGAAAAAGCAGATTCTAATTCAGTAGCCCTGGACCATCCAGGTAGCCTGAGACTCTGCAATCCTAACAAGCAACCTATGATGCCCATGCTACCATCCACTAACCACATGCAGAAGAGCAAGGTTCCAGATTATATTCTTTGTACAACACATTTCATAAATTAAAAACAGTCCTTCTTCTGTTGATAGCACCTACCTTCATTTGCCTGTATGGATTCTATCCTTTTCTTCCCTCCCTTTTGTTTTCATTGTCTCAAATTATCCCTATGTTGTGATTTTGTTACCAAATTGAAGCACCTATAGTTATTTTTACTGCTTTCTTCCCTCTAACCTTTACAATTGTTTAACAATCTACTGTGATAGAGTCACAATTTTCTGATTCTATCTATCATCTTACTCAAAGTTTTGGGTACTTTTGCTTTTCCATTTCATGTAGAAGAGCACCTTACAACCTTTCTTGTGAGGCAGGTCTAGTAGTGATGAGCTTCCTTAGCTTTTGTTTGTCTGGGAAAGCCTTTATTTCTCCTTTGTATCTGAAGGGGAACTTTGCTGGATAGAGTATTCTTAGCTGACAGTTTTTTCTTTCAGTGTTTTGAAAATGTCATTCCACCCTCTCCCAGCCTGTAGTTTTCCTGAGAAATCTGCTAAGAGTCTAACTGAGGTTGCTTGGTAGGTGACCATCCTTTTTTCCCTGGCTGCTTTAAAATTCTTTGTCACTGACTTTTGTTAGTTTTAATGTAATGCATCTTGGAAAGGTCTTTTTGCATTGAAATAATTGTGGTATCTTAGCCTCAGGTACTTGTATATCTAGTTCCTTCTCCAGGTCTGTGAGGTTCTCAGCTATTATTTCTTTAAAGTAATCTCTGCTCCCTCTCTTCTCCATGTCAGATAGCTACTACCCTAAGACTGCTTTTCCTAAAAGAGTAGGTAACTCTTGCAGAATTTTTTTTTTAATTTCTTAATTTTTAACTCTTATTTTTCTTTCGTCTTCTACTTGTATCATTTCTATACTTCTATCTTCCAGCTCACTAACTGTCTCTTCTACATGGTCTGATCTATTTCCAATGCCTTCTAAGGTGTTCTTCATCTCCTTTATTGAGTTCTTCAGCTCCAGAATTTCTGTTTGGTTCTTTTTTACAGCTTCACTCTCTTTGGTAAAGTATTCCTTCTGTTCACTTAGTCCTGAGCTCACTGAATTGCCTTTCTGGTTTACTTATAGCTTGCTGAGTTTCTTCATGACAGCTATGCTGAATTCTGTATCAGATTGCAATATTCTATGACTTTAAGTTTGGTTTCTAGAAATTTGTCGTTTTTTTTATGATGCCATGTTTCCATGGTTTTTGCACAGCACTTGATGAGCTGTTCTTCCACCAATGCATCTGAAGTAGTAAACATCTTACCTATTTAAATTTTTTTTTAACTTGATTCTAATATTCAATAGGTTGGTAATTCAAGGCTATTTTTTTTTTCCAGAAGGTGGCACTATAGCACCAGGACTGGGTTTCTCTTTCCTCAGATCCTATTTGAGTGCACTGTCCACCCCCCACCGCCTCTGAGAGGAGTCACCTAGTGTCCTCCATGGCACTTCTTATGCCTTCAGGGTTGCAGGTGCCCTGATGCTCCTGGTGTTGCTGCCACTCGGTGTCCCCTATGGCTCCAGGATGGCAGTACCTCTACCTTGTTCCACCTTGTCTGGGTTGAGCTCTCATGTAAGGGGGGGTGGGTGAAGGCACCTCTCCAACACCTGGGACTGTCAGCTTTGTGAGGCCGCCAGAGTGCACCAGAGTCACAGGTTCCACGTGACTGGAGGGACAGGGTCACAGACCCCCACCACCACCCCCACTACTCAGCTCCCCTTGGCATGGGCGCTGCTGTACTCAGATGGCTAGAGTTGTATGTGTTGCCTTCCCTGCCACTACTGGGTTCCGCAGGGCTGCTGGCTCAGCCCCTCTGGCTGGGGATCCAGGAACACGTGCACCAGTTCTGCCTCCTCTATATGTTCCAGGCCACCCACCTTTAGACATACAGATGTCAGGAACTCCCCTGCACCCTGGTGTGCTGAGCAGAGGAACCTATGCTGAGTTACGGATGTTTTACTGGTTGTTGATGGAAGGGGTGGTGGCGGGGAAATAAAGGGAAGGTCTCACGCTGCCATGATGGTGATGTCCTCTGATTCTACACTATTTTTGACAAGGTCTTCAATTCAAAGATACAGCATACTTCCTGAGCTGCTTTAATTATTCTTACGGAGTATGTGGCTTAAACTGTGAAAATTTATTTTAACAAGCTAAGAATCAAATCTGCTGAGGAAAAAAGCCAAGGTCTATTTAGAATTCAATTATTAGGTAATTTTAATTCATCCATATCACCACTTCACTAAACACAACACAAATGAGGTAGCACCAACTCAATATTAGTAAGTACATAATCACAATCAAATGAAAGCAAAGCTCTAGTAACAGAACAGGGGATAGTTTTTGGCCTAACGTTAGCACTTTGACTCATATCTATCATCAGTGAACACTTGGAGGACACTAAGAATCCAAACATTCCCCATTAAAAGACTAGTAAGTGTGCCAACAGTAGAATGGAAATAAACAAACGTGAAAATCACCAGGAAGAACTGACAAGACTTAGTGACAACAAGACAGTGTTAAGGGAGAAGGCAGAGACCAAGATGCCTGCAAATTAGTTCTGCCTTAAATCTGAGATTTAAAGCTTAAAGGTCCTTGTAGAGTCAGAAAGCTTTGCTGAAATCTGTTGAGTGCTTTAAATACCAGTGACACACTGAGATAAAAATGTCCAGCAAGCCATTAGGAATATAAGACTAAAGTTCAATCTGGAGATATATATAAGCATCTTCTTTGAGGTGACAGTTGCAGCCTGAAGAATAAAAAGAGCAAAAAGCAGAAAACTAAGTCTTAGGGAGAAAATGAAAAGCAGAGCAAAATCAGAGAAGGCCAAAGTTTTAAAGAAAAAATGGTCAATGTCTCAAGACTTTCAGAGTCAAGAAGAAAGGGGCTAGCTCAGAACATCTGGGTGTTTTAACTGAAAGGGCACAGGTAACCAGATAGAGATGAGGCAGAGAAAGTGGGAGAGGGTTCATTCATTCTGAAGTCCGTTAATGAAGGAATTTATTCATGCTGGATTCTATTCTTTCACCATTTCAGTCTCCAACTCCAAACCTTTAATACATCTATAATCTTGATCCTTCTTAAATCAACTTTATTTTGTACTACTCCAATTTACACACTCAGGGAGCCAACCAGGTAAGTCAGCCAACAGGATACACTCATTGCCTTCCCTCAAATACAGTCCAAGTATCCAGTCCTGAAGCTTTCCTATACACCATTTCCCTTACCTAGAATGTTCTGCTTGTGACCACAAAAATCCTACCTCATTTCCAAGGCTTAACCAGAGACCTATATTCCCCAGAAAGCTTTTCCTTATGACTCCATACCTCCATTCTCCTTTCCTGTAAGTGTCTGTAGCCCATAACAGCTTGTCTCACACAATATGCCACAATATGTACCTGCTATTTTTTCATCTGTAATTAGTCATGTCTAATAAAGTAAATGATAAAGTTCTCACTAGGAAGACTCTATGTGGCCTTCATCACCTACAGGAAGGTAAACAGGTCTAGATAAGGGAACAGAGAGCATAATAAAAAATCTGCTAAGTCTGGAGTTCCTGTGTTGGCTCAGTGGTTAACAAACCTGACTAGTATCTGTGAGGATGTGGGTTAGATCCCTGGCCCCATTCAGTGGGTAAAGGACCAGGCGTTTCTGTGAGCTGTGGTGTAGGCTGGCGGCTACAGCTTCAATTCGCCCTTAGCCTGGGAACCTCCATATGCCTCAGGTGTGGCCCTAAAAAGATAAATGACTAAATAAATAAATAAATCCGCTAAGTCTGAAGACTTAGTAAAATGTACAGGTTCTGTGATACCTGAAGCAATCTATCTATTTTAAAATAAAAACAAAAGCAAAAACTGTGAGGCTGGAACTGTCTTTTTAATATCCTAATATCCTTTGTCATTCTTCCTTTTAATTAGAGGAAGAAAAAAAAAAAAAAGCCCCTTAGTTTTAGCTAGAAACACAGCTACACAAGTAGAGACTAATTTCTCAGCCTTCCCAGAAGCAAAGTGTGGCCACATAACCAAGTTCTGGCCGGTGTAATGTGAGTTGATATTATATGTTTAGCCATTAATCAGACTTGGCCTATGTTCTCCGTGCCTCTTTCCCCTTTCCCATTAGCTGAGAAGATGGTAAGAAGTGAACCTACTACCTTGGATCTAAATATGAAAGCCTCACATTACCTATCCACAATGGACCATTCATCTCCAGGCTAATGGTAAGGAGAAATAAACTTCTATCCTATTGAAGTCATAGTATTTTGGGGGTCTTTTTGTTATAGCAGCTAAGCCTGTCATCTACGTAATTCAATGTGTATTATATTTGCATGTTGGTGGCAATAATTAGAATGTGGCATCTGAGCCAAAATTCTAAAAGAAGAATTTAACAATAATAAAGCACATTGTCATCAAACCTTAGTTTGCTACGTTCAATTTAAATCCACCAGATATGTATAAAGTATCTATTTCCACTAAAGTATTAAATGAAGAAGACAAAACACAGATCTTGTCTTCAAGGAGCTCTCAATCTAGTAAGTCATTCAAAGATCATAGCCTAAGTGAAAAAGATGGCATTCTGGAAAGGAAAAGATGAATGTAGGCCAGGGATATTAGTACAGGCTTTACAGAGACAGTGGCATCTGAAGCCATTACTGAAACATAAGCACAGTTATAACAGGTAAGGTATGGACAAGGTATAAGGACAAAGGTCATTCTAGGTAACATGAACAGTGCTCCTCCCACCCTGAGGAGTTTCAGCTAGGATCGCGTGCTGTAGCCAAAACCTAGCTTTGAGTGCGGCCATAAAACAGCAAACAACAACAACAACAAAACCACAATACCTGTAAGACTGCAGTGCTTGATTACTGCTAAGTTTCTTTATTTAAATACTGATTTGATTTTTTTTTTAGGTTGTGATACATATGCACCTAAAATCTGTGTAGCACAAGGGTCTACTAAACTTTCAGACAGAGATCAAAGACAGTTTTAAGACAGAAACTCTGTAGAAAGTGGAAAAATGAAGTTTACTGAATGATACATCATTAAATACCTAAACAATGTAAAGACATACTATATATCTAAAAAAAAGAAGAGGAATTTTACTGAGAACTCATTAATCTTGCCTTGTAGATCTCATACCATTTGAGAAATAAGAGGACATTTTATGCTCTTCTGAGAAGAAACTTCTCTCAAGTTTCTGATTATCATGACAGACCAGCAAACAGAAAAGCTTCTTTGAATTTTTTATAAATAGAAAATAGCATACAATGAGGAACAGAGACTACAACACTAGCTGCTAATGTAATTTCCTTTTAAGACTTAATCCTTCAATAAAGCCTTCTCCAATTCCCCTAACACTTTTTAAATAACATTTTATCACAGTGATTTACAGTTAATTGTTTTAGCTATTTTTCCTGTGACAGTGATCTCTTTAAGCACAGGGACTTCAATTTTATTGATCTCTGCACGGTCCGTAGCCAACAAAATGTCCAGTATAAAATGTGGTTAGTCTCTAGCTTACAAACAATACCTAAGGCCTTGAGCCACCTGACTTACCACTGCCAAAACGCATAGTAAAGTACTTTTAGAGGAAACTAACATCTTATTGAATATGCAGACATTATTCACTGTATTTCCAGAAACACTGCCTGATTTAATTCTAACAATCATATGAGGCAAATAATATTACCACATCATTTCCAGGACTGAGACTGAGAAATTTAGAGTCAAAAGAAAGGAAAAATGCTAGAAAGTGAGGGGGAGAGTGAGAGAACTAAGACTCTGCTAGAATGCACCTGTGAATACAGTCTCCTAATATGATAATCTTTCCAAGCAAACTAATTTCTTCATCTCTCCAAAAGTACCAATCCTTCCTACATCATTATCAGTTCCCTTTATCTCTTTCCTCATAATACACAGATTAGAGGAAGTAAGCACTGGATTTGGTTTGGTTTTACTTGTAGGAGAAGGAAACTGCAAAGCATAGAGAATTACAATCAAGGAAAAACAGAGAGGAGAGCAAAACCATTTCGGACGTAAAAGGTAATATGGCAGAAAAAGCAGACCAGCCAGACCAGTGACTGAGGCATCCATCTTCTCTGATGGAAGCATCGCAGTGGATTCCCAGGGAAAGGGAAACACACCAAGCAGTGAGAGGATCCTAAAGAGAAACTACCTAAACCAAAATACATCTAGGATCAAGCCTGAAACAAGGAGGAAGCCCTTTCTCTTTCATTAAAGGAGGGTGGTGGTTCTTTACCCAAGAGCACTGACTCCTTTCACTGCCCACAGTCAGGTGGGTCTCCTTGAGGACTACAAAGAGATCCAGCAACAACACATGAGGACATGTTTTCCACATTGTGAACAGTTACAATCTTGCAAAAAGACCTACACTGGGGTAAGGAAGGGAAGAGGGGGAGGGTTACTGCAAATAAGCATGCAGCATCTATTTGTAATGACAGAAATGTTCTAAAATTTGATAGTGATGCTAGTTGTAAAACTGTTAATTCACTAAAAAATCACAGAATAAGGGAATTTTACAGCATGTAAGTTACACCTTAAGTCTGCTTTAAAAAACTTCATACATTTCTTTAAATGTGGAAATGAAATATCATACATTCCTTTTACTGCTTTTTCTTTACTTTACCAGAAAAGAAGAATGGCAGGTAGTAGGAGAAGCAGCAGGCTGAAATTGAGAAGACACTAGATGAGCTCAGGACATGGGGTCTCTGCAGATACACAGAAACGTAGGCCAAGAAGTCATGGACGCAGATCACATTAAAACAGTTTCATAATTAAATCCAGAAGCTGCATTAATACTATTTCAAAGCACGTTATTTTAAAGCACGTTTCTCCCAACATACATACTCAATAGAATGTTTATTTTACTTGTTTCCCTTTTTAGAAATTATTTTATACAATTTTTAAAGATTACACTCCATTTACAGTTATTACAAAATACTGGCTATGTTCCCTATACTGTAAATACACCCTGAGCCTATTTCATACCAGTAGTCTGTACTTTATCTCCCACTCCTCCACCTCTATTTTGCCCCTCCTCTCTACACACTGGTAACCACCAGTTTGTTCTCTATGTCTCTGAGTCTGCTTTTTTGTTTTATTCCGTAGTTTGTTGTATTTTTTAGATTCCACAAGTGATATCATACAATATTTGTCTTTTTCTAATTTCACTCGCCCTCCAAGTCTATCCATGTCACTACTTTTTTATGCCTCAGTAATATTCCTGTGTGTGTGCATGTACACCACTCCTTTATTCATTCATCTGTTGATGGACATTTAGGTTGCATCCATATCTTGGCTGTAAATAATACTGCTATGAACACTGGTGTGCACATATCTTTTTAAATTAGTGGGGTTTTTTTTCAGATATACACCCAAGAGCGGAATTGCTAGATCAAAAGGTAGATCTATTTTTAGTTTTTTGAGAAATCGCCATACTGTTTTCCATAGTGGTTGGACCAATTTACATTCCTATCAACAGTGTACAGGATCCCTTTTCTCCACATCCTCACCGACCTTAGTTATCTGTGTTCTTTTTGATGATAGCCATTGTGACAGGTGTGAGGCAGTATATTGTGGTTTTGATGTGCATCTCCCTGATGATACTGATGTTGAGTATCTTTTCATGTACCTGCTGGCCATCCGCATTTCCTTTTTGGAAAAATGTTCGGTTCTTCTGCCCATTTTTTAATCAGGTTGTTTGGGGGGGGGTGTTGATGTACGAATTATTGAAATATTAATATGAACTGTTGGATATTAATCTCCTATGGGTCAAATTTTTTGCAAATATCTTCTCCTGTTCAGCAGGCTGTCCTTTTATTTTGTCAATGGTTGCCTTTGCTATGCAAAAGCTCCTAAATTTAATTAGGTCCCATTTGTTTATTTTTATTCCTTTATTTTACAAGACAGATCTAAAAAAATATTGCTATGATTTATGTCAAAGAGTGTTCTATGGTTTCCTTTACTAAATATTTTAACACACAACATTTTGCTAAGAAGAAAATAAAATGTTCTTTAAAATGTCCTTTTTAAAAATCTGAAAGTAACATATCTTGGTCTGACTACTTGTCTCAGGTGGTCTACTTCAAACTCACATTTTCCTGTAAAGTGGCATCAGTAATACTAAAACATGACAGGTAGGGATAACATCTGATACAGTTTCTCCATGACTTCCCAAGATTCAAAAGAATCCTTACAATGTGATTAAAGAAAAGTTTTACAAGCCTTTTTTTTTTTCTTCCCTGGTTGCACCTGTGGCATATGGAAGTTACAAGGCAAGGGACAGAATCCAAGCCACAGCTGCAAACTACGTCATAGCTTCAGCAATGGCACAGCCTTAACTCAAGCCTGGGGCTGAAGATCAAGTCCACACTACTGCAAAGACAACACCAGACCCTTACCCACTGAGCTACAGCTCGAACTCCCCACATGCTATTTTATTTTATTTATTTATTTATTTATTTATTTATTTATTTATTTATTGCCTTTTGTCGTTTTAGGGCCACACCCACGTCATGTGGAGGTTCACAGGCTACGGGTCGAATCGGAGCTGTAGCCGCCAGCCTAGGCCACAGCCACAGCAACGCCAGATCCAAGCTACGTCTGCAACCTACACCGCAGCTCGCGGCAATGCCAGATTGTTAACCCACTGAGGGAGGCCAGGGATCGAACCCGCAACTTCATGGCTCCTAGTCAGATCTGTTAACTACTGCGCCATGACAGGAACTCCCTTATACTATGGTTATGTATGAAAATTCCTTGTTTTTTGAAGATAAATACTGAAGTATTTAGGGGAACAGATGCACTATCTATATCTTATTATCAAATAGTACAGAAGAAAATAATGTTTGTTTATATAGGAAAAAAAGAACAGATGTGGTAAATGTTAACATCTGAGTACTAGAAAAAGGGTAGGGGGAGAGTATTGCATTAATACTTGCCTTCATTTCATTATATGTTTTCACTTACAGAAATGAATAATGACAGTCGTAGAACATTTGTGCCTGACCATTCAACAGACAAGTGTAATAAAAAGAATTAAGAAAAAAAGTACCCCTGTATTTATACTTCTCTACACATCAGTTTCTTCTCTGCAAATAAAACCACCACCATATCCCATATTCAAATGATCACTATGAACACGGAACAGCAAAGTACATATAAAAGCACTCACTATCTCGAAAATCATTTTTATAAGACTAACATGTCCTTTTCTCTGTACCCCACACACACCTTTCTTTGCTAATTTCATTCACTACTATTAGAATCCATGATTTTGACTCCAAAATGTACAATCTCCTTAACTGTGCTATTTCAACAATTATATGATATAAAGTAATATTTTAAGGAGAAACAGTATATCAAAGGTAAACATTAATTTTTTTTCAGCATGCAAGGGGGAGTTATTTTTTTATATATATAATCATTATATATATAATCATTATATATATATAATGATTTTGATCTTTTTCATTATAGCTGGTTTACAGTGTTGTCAATTTTCTACTATACAGTCACACATATATGTATAGATTCTTTTTTCTCATATTATCATGATCCATCATAAGTGACTAGATAGAGTTCCAGTGCTACTCAGCAGGATCTCATTGCTTATCCATTCCAAAGGCAATAGTCTGTATCTATTAACCCCAAATTCCCAATCCATCCCACTCCTTCCCCCTCCCTCTTGGCAACCATGAGTCTATTTTCCAAGTCCATGATTTTCTTTTCTGTGGAAAGGTTTATTTGTGCCATATATTAGATAAGTGATACCATATGGTATTTGTCTTTCTCTTTCTGACTTACTTCACTTAATATGAGAGTCTCTAGTTCCATCCATATTGCTACAAATGGCATTATTTTGTTCTTTCCTATGGCTGAGTAGTATTCCATTGTGTATATATACCACATCTTCTTAATCCAATCATCTGCCAATGGACATTTAGTTTGTTTCCATGTCTTGGCTATTGAGAATAGTGCTGCAATGAACATGAGGGGGCATGTGTCTTTTTCAAGGAAGGTTTTGTCCGGATATATGCCCAAGAGTGGGATTGCTGGGTGACGTGGTAGTTCTATGTATAGTTTTCTAAGGTACCTCCATACTATTTTCCATAGTGGTTGTACCAACTTACATTCCCACCAACAGTGCAGGAGGGTTTCCTCTTCTCCACACCCCCTCCAGCATTTGTTATTTGTGGACTTATTAATGATGGCCTTTCTGATTGGTGTGAGGTGGTATCTCATGGTAGTTTTGATTTGCATTTCTCTAACAATCAGTGATATTGAGCATTTTTTCATGTGCTTGTTGGCCATCTGTGAAAGGTATATATTAATTATGAGACAATTCTCAAGATGAGAAACACCAAAAAGTGTGTTTTATAATTGAGGAAATGTGGTATATCTCTAGCACTGATCTCTTCTCTAAGCATCAGAATCTTAATAACCAACCTGGACATCAGAGCATCATCAATTAAACATGTCCATGACGGAATGCATCTCTTCACTTAGCCCCTTCCTCACTCCCCTCCCCATTTCTCCATGTGTCTGTCCACCTCCCAGCACCTCTCTCACACACACATACAGGTCATCCCGATTCCCTCAATTCAGCTGGTGGCAACACTATCCACCTATTGACTCAGAGGGAGAAATAAAGAAGCCATTCTTACTCCTCTCTTTCATTATCCATGACCATTCAGTCAAACACTACTACAATGTCCTAGGAAGTGACTTCCTAGCTCCAAACATTGCTTCCCAGATTTATGAACCCATCAGATTAAGTTTAAGACCCAAAGTCAAAACCCCACGCCTGGGGATCGGGCACAGGGAGAAAGAGCCCGGGGAGCATCTGGCATTGAAGGCCAGCAGGGCTTGTGTGCAGGAGCTCCACAGGACTGGGGGAAACAGAGACTCCATCCTTGAAAGGCACACACAGACTTTCACGTGCACTGGGTCCCAGGGCAAAGCAGTCTCCAGAGGAATCTGGGTGGAATCTTAATGCAATTCTTGGAGGATCTCCTGGGAAAACAGGGGTGACTGTGCCTTGTTGTGGGGAAAGGCAGTGGAGGCGAAGCTCTCAGGAACATTCATCAGTCTGCATTTCTCTGGAGGGGGCCATTTCTGGGAAAATCTGGTCCCTTCCATCAGCGCTGAGAAGCCCCAGGCCAAACAATAATCCAGGTGGGATCCCAGCCCCACCCATCACTAAACAGGCTGCCTAAAGACCCCTCAGGCACACAGCCAGCCTCTAATCTCATCCAGAGACAAAGCCTCACCCATCAGAGGTAGAGGAATCAACCCCACCTACCAGTGGGCAGGCATCACTCCCTCCCATCGGGAAGCCTACAGCAAGCCCCCTCCATACCAACTTTAGTCACAGGGGAGGCAAACGCCAGAATTAAGAGAGGCTACCACTCTATTGTTGGCAAAAAGGTCACCACACCAAAAACCTATGAAAATGAAAAAACAGAAAACTATAACTCAGATAAGGGAAAAAGAGAAAAGCCCGGAAAACAGCTCAGTGATGAGATTATCAGCCTCTCAGAGACTTTAGATTGTTGATGCTGAAGATAATGCAAGACATTGGAAATAGTCTGGAGGCAAAGATTGATCATTTACAGGAAACACTGAGCAAAGAAATACAAGCTGTAAAAAGTAAAAAAGAAGAGATGCAAAATACAATAACTGAAATAAAAAATTCATTAGAAGCAGCCAACAGTAGAATACAGGAGGCAGAAAAATGAATCAGAGAGGTGGAGGACAGATTAGTGGAAATCACTAATGCGGAAGAGAAAAGAGATGAAAGATTGAAAGGAAATGAGCAGAGTCTCAGAGAACTCTGGGATAATGTTAAACGCACCAATATCCATATTATAGGGGTGCCAGAGGGAGAAGAGAGAGAGAAGGGGACAGAAAAACCATTTGAAGAGATAATAGCCAAAAACTTCCCTAATATGGGAAAGGAACCACTCACTCAAATTCAGGAAGCGCAACGAGTACCATATAAAATAAACCCAAGGAGGAACACCCCGAGACACATATTAATCAAAATGACCAAAATTAAAGACAAAGAGAAAATTTTGAAAGCACCTAGGGAAACGAAACAAATGACATACAAGGGAACCCCAATAAGGTTATCAGCAGATTTTTCATTTGAAACTCTACAGACCAGAAGGGAGTGGCATGATATACTTAATGTGATGAAAGGGAAAAACTTCCAACCAAGATTGCTTTACCCTGCAAGGCTCACATTCAGATTTGAAGGAGAGATCAAAACCTTTACAGATAAGCAAAAGCTAAGAGATTTCTCCAACACTAAACCAGCTTTACAACAAATCTTAAAGGAACTTCTCTAGTCAGAAAAGAA